>OY282645.1:8886243-9046243 GCA_958299015.1 Tetanocera ferruginea | reverse complement strand
GTGTTCATTATCAATTAAAATAAGCCAATATAAAATAATCTATAACAAATAATGAAACACCCAGTATTTGTTAATAAAAATAGTTTTTCATTAGGCAGGTGTGTACAAATTTTCCAGACCCTGCTTAAGGATATATCAAATAGCTTAGCATGCCTACATTAATAGAAGTTACTATGTTGAAGCATACCTACGGTGACCAACCGTGCCGCATTTCCCGGGACAGTGCCGTTTTTAGCATTTTGTGCCGGAAATCCCGTATTGTTGTTTTCAAAAACTTTTATTTAGTTTTTTATTTAGCTAATACAAAAAATCTAAATATCCTTAAATCCTTAAATTTGTACAATATAAACATATCTTAAGATACACTTGAATCAAGTATCTGGCAATGCTTTACTAAAGTAAAATTAAAAAAATAAAATTGAATCTGACTCGCCTTGAGAAGTTTTGTTTCTATGAGGGGTAATGAATTTCTTGCAAAAGTAAATTTAATATTTATCTGGAGCGATACATCAAGGACTGCCATTTACTTCTTTAAGTCCATCTGTAAGCTTCAATTTTGGAATAATTTTTCCAGCATTTCGGGCAATATTTCACCATCGGCATTTGGCAACTGTAATGTTGTTTTGCAGGGATGCAACTGTGGCTGGCTTGTCCCTGTACACAAAAAACATCATGTAACTTCAAAAAAACAAAAAATAGTCTGGTATGTGGCACATCTCTTGTTGAAACCACATATCAACCAAGTCAAAATCTTCCATTTTGGGCAAAAAATATTGGCAATCATCGCACGGTACTTTGCACCATTGACTAGCATTATAATTTTCATTATTTTTGAAAAAGAAGGGACCAATGATCTGAGTCCGGCGCACAAATCGCACCAAACAGTGCATTTTTCAAGGTGTATTGGCAGCTCTTGAACTGCCTTTGGCTGGTCTTAAGACCAAATTCGACAATTCTGATTGTTGACGTATGCATTGAGCAAAAAATCAGCTTCGTCACTAAAGACAATTATTTCATAAAAAAGTGGATCTTCATTCAACTTTTCTAGCTGAATTCACCAAACCAACGACCTTGTGGTAAGTCACCCGTCTTCAGTTCTTACACCAGCTGTATTTTGTATGGTTTCATAACGAGATCCTTACGTAAAATGTTCCAGGTGGTCGAATAACACAGCCCAATTGTTGAAAACGGCGACGAATTGGCATAAATTTTCTCCTCGGTACGCACTATATGTTAGACATTTACAAAAACAAATTTATTACATATAGGTTTTTATAAATTAAAAGGGTTTGTATTTTGTTCCTGGAATTATGGTCACCGTAAGCATACCCCAGTCCAAAGACACAATTATTTCGAGTTAATGTTAAGAGATAATCAATTGTTAAACAGGCAGTAGCTTCTCCGGATTTTTCTTATTGTTGATGAAAGTCCGCCATTTTCCACTCTGCATCATTTTTTACATAACTTGTGTTTTATAATGTTTTGTATATTTTTTTGTTTTGTTTTTTGCTTGTGGCACGAACTGTATTACTAAACTACTCTCTCCCTTCTATTTTGCCAAGTGTTTTAACTTCTAACATAGGTTCCAATATCCTAGGTGGTCATATTGTACTAAAATCTTTATTCCTCTATTTTCACTTTTAATAAATTTTATTCCTTATGCAAACTATCTGAAATCTCTAAAATGTTCTATATATATTTTTTTTTTTTAATTAAGTTTTATGTGTTATTAAGGTGGCTCTTGTCTGTAAATATGTTTGATTCATGTCAGTCTCTTAAGATAAACGAACGGAAAAATATTTAAACATTTATATTATTTCAAATAAAATTAAGAATTTAAAAATGTTTAAATATCTAAAGGTTTTAGAAATTTTATGCTTCATGCCAATAAAACTGTACGAAATTCTAGTGCCTTAGCAGCAAGATGTTGTTGTGCTAAGCTCGAATCTGACTGCTGAATGAAACCATTTCATTTGTTTTTTCAACAACACTGCGTTCAATTTTACTCCAGCGTTTAAAACGTGGTTACCATTCTTTAAACGTGCTTAATATTTTTCAAACTAGCTCTTAATATCGATATTTTTTAACATTTTTCCTCAAATCAAATTTATTTTGAATGAAAACTTAATTCTTATGAATTATTTTTTAATTTTAAACAGCAGTTTCAAATATCTTTCGATCGTTCTTTCTTCGTTTTTTTTTCATTAATTAGACTATTTAACGTCCAGCTTAATATCACATATATTTAAATACATACATCATTTAAAATGTATGACGAGAGAATAACTTCTACTAAAACATTAAAACGGTTAAAAGTCTGCAGAAAAATGCTTTTGTGACTTTTGCAATGAAAATTGTTGTCAAACGATTAATTTTTTTTCTTGCTTTTCTTTTCTGTCCAACTGTCGAAATGCACAGTGAATTCGCCAATTGTTTTGGTACAAGCTATACTTGTTAACATACAACGCAATCGTGTTCGAAATATTAAGTATGACTTCAGTGAATATTAAAATTGCCATATAATTAAAATAAAAATATTTCTAAGATATAATACGACAATGCTTTTATCAATAGACTCTGGTAGCGAGAACAAACAAAAAAAATTAATCGTGTGTCGGACGTTTTAAAAGCTTACGTCAACGTCTTATTAACCTTTAGAGTACTGACATTTGAAGTATTAAATCGACAAATTTTTATGTGAAATTATGTTTAAATCTATATAAATACAGGAAATGAACAATTTTTGTACTGTACCCTTACATTTCAATACCGGAAAATACATATGCATATTCGACACAAATCAGATGTAGAAAATATAGTAAATTCAAGTCCCTAGACAAAGTTTATTTAATTCATAGTAAATTGAATGTTACTTTAAGGCACATAAATGTAAATAATCTTGATGATTCCATTAACTATTTCCATGTGGAATTCTTTACTTTGTTTCCTCAACTATGTGAAAAATTGAACGTAACCTTTGTACACCAAGAAATTAAAAATACCTCACAAAAATAGGAATACGGCATGGAAGAAATATGTCTGGTTTTCACTACTTCATTTTAAATGGTCAGTTGTTGTCAGTCTAATAAGAAAAATACCAAACACCAAGTCTATTTTTTCGTTCGACAATGACGAGAAACAAGAAAAGCTGATCTACTGACGTATTTTTAGCAAAAAATCCTGTTTCAGACTTTGAAGTGCATGTGAAACCGAAAATGATTAATGTTTGTTTCTGGAATTTCATAAATTGCTATACACGATTTTCATGAATATTTTCATGAATATTTAAAAATAATTAAGGAAAAATTTTGTGGTTACATCTTTCAAAAGTCTTTCAATTCTGATGTAGGTTATTTTGATTATATGTTTTCTGCAGCACAGGTTTTTTTAACCACATTTATAGCAGTGTTCTTCAACCTGCTTAAAACCTATAAGCGATTATAATATTCCAGAATTCTTCACAAAGCTTCAATTATGTTCCACCTTCATAAGACATATAAGTATTTTCAGTGTGCTCAAAAGACCAATCGTTAGAAATTAGTTCTCATATTACATCCATGATACAGAGTTTGGTAGTTTATAAGAAAACTATTAACATAGGCATAACCCCGTTTCCGTGGGTACCCAAAAACCCTTATCCTCTTTTATTCCTGTTAACCGAAACTATCCTATGCTTTTTGTGAACCTCCATATGTCTAGCAGTGGTGTGTTCAGAGCTGCTCCAAATCTTCGAAAAATCTGTCCCCTATATATCGGAGTCCTCGAGTCTGTAATTTTGGGCATTCACACAGAAAGTGGGTGATTGTTTTTGTAAGTATTAACATACTTCCAAAAGCTGGATTCTGCTGACAAAGAGGAAAAAAAACAGATGTTTTTCAATGTTCACATCTGTTTGTTTTAGCCATAAATGTTATAATCCACACTTTTAAAAACTCTTTTTTTTTGTTAATTTATGCAGATAATCTGAAAACATTCAAAACAATACATGTTAAAGACAATTTCGACCTAATCAGGCTGTTCTGAATGCCTTTGAAGTTTGGTGTTTTAAAAAACATATGTATCCAAATCCTGATATATGCCAAACTATGATCCTTTTTGACTAAAACCCGCTCAAAATGAGTATTTTAGTTACAATGTGAATTTTAAGGGATTTGTTAGGAACTGACATTTAAAACCATACTCCTTATAAGGATCATATGCAAGTGAATTCGATTTTCCAGAACTTCTCTCTCTCTCTTACCTATAGAACCTATAGATATAAATTGTTTTACTTTTAACTGCCTGAATATCTTGGTTAAAAGTTATAAAGTGTTTTTAATGTAAACTTGTCAAAAGGTCAACTAAGTAGTAGATTAAAATTGTTGTTTAATCAGATCTATATAAATGTATGCTTAATTGTCATGTGCTCAACCATATTTGGTGAGTAAATTTTTCCATATTTACTTGTTTTTAGCTTCTAGAATCAAACGTGTAAATGCCGAGAATGTGTAAAAAAGCTTTAGTAGTTGAACTCTATGATTCTAAGCGGTTTTACGGTGCTCTAAAGGTTAAACACTAAATTTGTCAACAACGTAAACTCATAGTAAAATTTTATAGATCATACTTTTTTTCAATATTTCAGAACACTAAAAGTGTAAAATGTGTAATTTTTTTTTTAATTTTTAAGTATATTTGGAACATTTGAATATGATATTCTTTTCTATTTATCCCGCCTTGAGGTAGAAAAGTATTAAAAAATGGAAGTGCGGGAAAGTTTCCGTCTTCACGAATATTTGTACTGGGGAAAATGAATCCAAGTACCCAGAACCATTCACGATTATATATTATTTATGTTAAAAGAAACAAACTATTTCACTGATATAGGTTACTTCAAACCATAACCCAATTTTTAAATGTAACCTTATGTTAATATTAAATCATCGAAGCTTAGTGGACGTCGCAAATTTTTTTATTCTAATCACTTTTAGATATACTTAGAACTCAATCCTCAACGTTTGCAATATATTTTAAAATATATATCACATATTCTTCCTGCTTGTTGTTATATAATTGAACATATCCTTATGAACCTAACAAGTAACAAAAATATAGGCTGCACAAAAAATTAGCATTCAGTTGTTCACTACAATTTTAATCTTTTATTCATTAATATGTGCACTTTTATTATAGTAATGAGTGAAAAATCTTATACGACGATTTTAGTTTTCACTTTGGTTGTCCTTCTCATAACGAATACGATTGTATGTATGTATATAAAGATATATATATATATATATATTTATATTTTCGATATATATATGTATACGATCTACATATTTACTTATGTAACTTCTAATGAATAAATCATTTCTTTTCCAAACAACACTGTTTTGCCTTCTATATGAATTTATAAATATTTACTATATTATATTAAAAAATACTTTAATATATATGTATTTATAAATATATTCTATTAAAACTTAATATTTAGTAAAAACACCACACCACACACCTCTCACATACTGATCATATAAATGCGAAAATATAACGAAATATAAAATAAATCAAAATAAAATTAACAAAAATAAAATAAACATAATTCATCTACAAATACATATATTCATTAAGAAAAACCTTGTTAAGCAACGCGAAGAATATTTGTAAGCGACACCCAACCACCCCCACCACCCAACCTGAAAAAAACTCCTTGTACCATTTCTTTAACCCGATATACATGCATTTAATCCACCTACCACCTACCAAACACTAAAACTAATAATAAAAGTAAGACACACACGCGTCTGTCTGTCGGTTAAATTTGTTTGCATACCCCAAAATATTTTCCAGCATTTTAACTTAGTTTTATATATTATTTGCTAATTTTTTGCTTAAATTGTTGATAATTTTTAGTTTGCTTAAATTTTTCTGAATTATTAAAGTACCATTCCATATGAAAACATCAGATCGGAGACTTTCTCGGAGAAGAAGTAACACTACCACAGTCGGTAAATTTTTAACTTGTCATGCAATGTAAAAATGTTTAATGAAAGCATAAAAATATCATTTTGATTTGGTCATCAATAATTGGGTCAAGTCAAAAATGTACCGATAGTGGTTTACCTCCGTTGACACTTTGAAAATAATTCAAAGTACAAGTTTAGATTTGATGAATTCAATTGGAATGTGCAAGTATATTTTTGGTTAACTAATTATTTCATTGATAATATCTTAAAAGATGTAACGGTTTTGAAAGGCAATTATATGAAACGAATGATCAGCAAATTTAAAAGAAAGAACTACTGAGTAACATTCCAAAAATAGCTAAAAATAACTAACGAAAGAGAATACTAACAAATTAATCATGATTGTCCAGAAGACAGATGGGTACCCACTCTTAAATGAACGCCATTGGTCATGATACAATAATTAAGAGTTACTATTTTTACAGACTGCGCTGCCAAGCTGTGGGCATTGAGTGTCAAACCCAAGTGATGTACACCGAAACAAACATAAAAACGGAATTTTTTTTTCTTAAAGTTATTGCAAAGGGCTTTTGAAGCTATATTTATAATAAATTGTAGATGGAGTTCTTTATAAATTTCGATGGTGTAGATTTACCAACGTAGATAAAGCGTCTTTTTATGAAATGGAGAATGCATTTCTGAGCCCTATCATAATTGTATCATTTCACCAAAATTTTTGATACAAACTTGACATGCATTCTTAGATATACTGATCTCATATCCAGAAGACATTCTAAAAATCCAATTGTGCTTCCCCTCAGCCTTATTGAAAAGTGCTTTCAGGAGGCATTCTCATAAACTTCTAAAAGGCTATTTGAATGCTTTCATGGCATGGCTTGTGCAAGGCAATGGTTAAATATTTTTTTAGCAGCATTGTTTCTTACTATGTGTCTTGAATCATGGATGTCTTCTTAAAGCTTTTCCTGGAAAATATCTACTAGAATAGTTTGATTGACGGCATCAAAGAAACCATTCCTCCCAATGACATGCATGTGTTAATAAAAGAACTTATTTTCTGAGTATGAAAGTAGAAGGGATGGAACTAACGACTTTACCTTCCACTTTACCATCTATTGGAAGTACTTTTATGCTGGGATTAAGCGGCTGAATGTAGCCATTGTATTGCATTTAAACTTGCAATATCATCTTCAGTCGTTATAAAGAGCAACTCGTCTATTTTGGTTTGGGTCTCGAGTTCTTTAAAAAAACAAAAGTTTTTAAATTATAACTAAGAAGTTTGAACAATATCAGTATCAAAAGGTTTTCAGATTTTTAATAGAAGTTTAATAACTAAAGCTTAGTAGGAATTAAAATCTCTCAAAAGCTAGTACCATCAAAAACGAAACTGAGTTTCAATTTCTATGTTTTTGTGCGTAAAGTCTTGAACAAGGTATTGAAATAGCTAGCTAAAACTCTTATTAAGAAACATCACATTTCAAATTCGATTCAAAAATGAATCTTACAATACCACAAGCGTATTTTAATTTTGGCAGCGTTTTATAGATATTTAGTGAACAAATATATTTAGGTGAAGCTCTCTTGTTTCCTAGCATATCTTATATCAAAACAGTTGAGAACGAAAAAACAAAAAGATATGCTCATTAAATTACTCAGTGAATGATAGAAACGTTTAGACCCCTTTTCCACTCGGCAATTTTTCTTGCTGGCAAGCAGTGTTGCCAAATTACACGATATATCGTATTTTCCCCGATCTGAGTCTCTGTGGACGATGTCCCGATATATGAGATAAAAACACGATCTGCAAAAAAGCAATTACGACACACGATCTAAAATACTAAATTCATTAAAACGGAATAAGTTTAACTAAAATGCGAAAGCTTTTATACACATTTCATGGAAAAATATCACAAAATGGATATTATTTTTGTTAGTTTTTAATATAATATATATAAAAAGATTTATATGCACTCATAAAAAATATAGCTATATATACCAATCCAAAAAATTAGTTTTCCTTTGTCGTATTTAAATCAATAGTTAGGAATAAACGAACTGATTTCAAATATATCTACTAACAATCTCTTCTATCGCCCTAAAGATAGGGTATATACATATATTATTAGTTGTACCTTGTACAGTACTACAGGGCTGTACCGTACTATAGAAACTTCAAAGTTGTACTTTGTAGTTGTACACGACGAAATACGATATGGGATAGAAAAAATCCCGATATGGCGCATTGGTTTTCTGGCAACACTGCTGGCAAGTCGAGTTTGTTGGCATGGGGACGTGACGAAAGGGGATGAGTACAGACTTGCTCGTACCGGCAATTTTTCTTTTGTCCTGCTCTTTCTTTGAAGTTTCACTTTAGTTTTATTCAGAATTGCTCAAGAAAACTTGCTGAGTGGAAACGCAAATGGCAAGTTCAAAAGAGAACTAAAAAAAAAATTCCTTCTGTTTTGGTGCAAGCTACAACGCTCTTTGAGTTGACTTATTTTTTAAATTTATGTTCACTGCTTAAGCTTTTATTTTTTATTTCTTACAATTTCGCTATATTTATGTGTGTAGCTTGTTTGTTGCTCTACAAGAATTTATCTCCAACAGCTTTTTGTTTTTAAAGTTTTCCTTTCTCTTTCTCTCTCTCTCTCTCTCTCTCTCTCTCTCTCCTACTGTCTCGCTCTTTCTCTCATCGAAACAACCCTTACAATTTTCCAAATATTTTACTAAAGCCTGGGTTTCTTCACGTTGCTTGGTTTTCAGGTTATTGAGCATGCTACAAAGATATTAAATGCGTATGACATACAAAAGTAATTCGGCCTTTATGTGTAATTGTGTGTGTTCTATATGTATATTTTTGTGTTTTGCTACTTAACCTTTGATTGCCTGCCTGCCTTATTCGTAGTAAAACTATTTTATTGTAACTATTTTTTTAAAACTAAAATTGGCATATTCCAAAAAAAAACCAACAACCAGCTGGGCAATGACAGGTTAAAGAGCTTTACATAAAGTTTATTAAGAAAAAAAAAAAATGCAAAAAGCAAAAAAAAAAAAAACAATATATGTCTGCGCATATTTGTGCTGTGTTCGCTAAATATATGTATCTGTCTGTGTATATACAAATTTAAATATGTGCAATAAACTTAAAAATGCATGATTTTTTTTTATATTATATGTTTTAATATTGAAATAAGTCTATAACAAACAAGTGTACAGCAGGATTCCACAACAATAAAGCAACGTTCAGTGACGTCATTTTTATACGGTCATGACAAAGAGCAGTCAAGTTTTTTTCTTTCTTATTTATTATAAAAACGAAACAAAAAATAAATGCAAGTCAACAAAATTGATAAAACTTGTGTGTACAGCAAAGAGTATGTATAATTTGTACAGCAGCGTCAGAGCTTCTTTAACCCATCTTTGCATAATCATGGAAATTTTCATCAAACTATCAAAGAGATAAAAAAATACACAAAACCATTTATTTTCAACATTTTTTTTAATTCATGCAATTAAGGGTTAAGATATTAAAACTGTTTCTTTTCCTTGTTTCTTAACTTTTGTACTGAAGATTTTTGGCGATTTTTATTGTTAATTATAGGCGCTTGCCTATGTCTGGCTAACTCAATTTGTTGTTGTTGTTTGCATATAAAATAAGAACACAACATTTTACTTTTTCGTTAAGTTTGTCACATCAAATGGCCGGCCGGTGTGTACTTGCAGAGTTATCTCGGGGTTTACTCGTAGTTAGGGTTAGCGTTTTCGTCGAGTTAAAAACATGGCGACGCTAACTCGATGCTGTTTACATGAAAAACATCGAGTTGAGTTAGGTTTGTCAAGCTTTTTCTCTAGAGAAAATTGTTGACAACACTCCAACAGACTCTTGCTGCCGCCATTTTTTAATGAAAAATACCATAATAGATTTTGACTGATAGTTGTAAGCTAAATCCAACAAGTTTCGTGGAGTTTTCTTGGGTTTAACGAAAAACTCAACTCAACTCCCGTTTACAAGCAGAGTTAACCCCGACTAAAAACCGAGTTAAATCTGCATGTAAACTTAACCTCTGCACGAGTGCGCTTGAAATGCGTTTCAAGCCACTAGTTTGTGGCGCAAGCCTTTGCTATGTTATGTTTTCATCAATGAAATCAAGCATAACACTGCAGAGAGCACTCGTCGCTTGAGTAGAACAAGAACAAACAAAAACCGAATCAATGTTATGCACGATTCGAAAAAGAATGCAATGACTGGAAAGTATTGTAAACAACAGCTTAACGCTTGGTGACGTATTTGTTTGTTGTCAGGGTATGCTGAATAAGGTAGACGCAAGACGGAAAGCGCGACTGTCGAAAATTTCAAAGCGAACTGCTTCAGCTGTTGTTGTTGTTTTTTTTTCGGCAGCCAGTTGATTTTGACACAAAGAGAGCACAGTCAGTTTTGCAGCATCCTTGTTATTCAACCATGTTTGTTGTCATTAAATGAATTGGATAACCTCTGCTTGACTAACAGAGTTATGTTAACTCTGAACTCTGCACTGTTGGCTCTACTGTTGTAGAAAAAACGAGTGCATTCGTGCAGAGATTTAATGTAAACACAGTAACATTCATTCTCTTGCACTCGCACCGAACATTTTTGATTGCTGATTGAAACTTCGAACCATTTCAGAGCTGAACGGTTTTTGTGCCGCTTGTTTGCTTTTGCAAGAATTTTCTGTCAAGGGTTGTTTTAATAATGCAACTGTGTAGCAAACAGAAGCATAACCACCACATAAACATTTGAGCGAAGAGAAAAATTAACGAAAATGAACACCAAACATGTTTGGCCAGCATAAAAACGGCATTAGAGATGATCAAAGCATTTATCTGACTCTCCGTCGGTCAAATGATTCTGGCCAGACCTTTTTCGATTTTTATTGTATTTTAAATATATTTCTAATTGAGCTATCGATAAGAATTTATCGATAAGACATAAGAATTCGACACCAATAACGCTGTTTTCTCATATAAATACACGTAAATGTATTGGGTTCTGGATAGACTGCAACCAACTGTCCAAAGATATCTGAATATCCGACCGACGGAGAGTTAAGCTCGCTTGTCAGTTTCATTTAAGGTTAAATACCATAACAGCCGGAAATAGTGTACACGTTCATCGAGTTGCAATCATCTTGTTTCGTCTATTTTGGTTGGGCCTTTAGACGAGACTGAACGAGACGACACTAAAGCAATTCAACGAACATCCACATTCGTTATGTCAGTTTTGACATTTAATTCTAAATGCAATAAACTGTCAGCTGAGTTAAATGGTTATAAATTCCTTGTTCATCTTCACAAAGGAACAAACCTAATTAAATCATAAAATTATGTTTCCTAGCACAAATTGATGAAAATGCAACAAAACCTTATAATAATAATTAGTCTAACATTAAAACGTTTTTGAAACGAACTTAAAAGTGTAAAATTATTTTGTCTAGAGTCGGCCTTTAAAACAAAATTGGCTATTTCAGTATTTAAACCATTAAACCTGGTTGCCATATACGAGCCACACTTCGTATTGCGTACACAGGAAATTAGCTTCCAACCCAAATTAGTTTTTGCCTCCTTGTTTGGTGCATTTTCGCACCCGTCGGCGTTAGTGAATATATTTTTACTAGAGTAAAGAGTGTTTTTGAATTATATGATGTATGTTGTCCGATGAACAAAAGTCCTAGAATTTGAATGTTTGCCACGTATAAACATTTTGCAGTTGTGTTTGACCATCAAAGCTATCATCTGCTCGACAATGGTTGCATTCTATCCGAAAAAGCGCTCAGGTAGCGAAGATGCATAAACTGATGATTTATGCTGAAACGTCAAACTTTCAACAAACTGATTGTTCATCTGCCAAAATGCATTGAGAGTAAACCGCTCAACCGAAGAAGCATAAAATATGTTCGCTCCCTAAGATGGCGACCGCACAGTGTGAGCAGTTTATGCTACATACCATTCAGCCCGAAAGTTGTGGAGCAGCTACGTAGCAAATTGTCTGCTGAATGCACTCAATGTTAAGGTGGTGAGAAAACATGTTAAATTGCATAAATTCTCATTTGAGAATAGCATTGAATAGAGCGGTTTTGGCAAACTTGTCATTCACATTCAATTCGTTGTTGTTACAAACATGTATGAATTGCTTCACCCTCAGGAAGCGATCACGGAAAATTGCAGCTTTTACAAAAGGAGGAACAGTTACTAACATGGACCAATAGTGTCGCACTGCCGGCAAACTTATAAATCCTGTGGTGACATACAGTATTGCAAAGAAAGGGCAAATTTCTGCGGCAAACGTTCGGAAAGATTATTCAACTGTCCAAGCATAAACGTTGGTGCTTTTCACAATGTGTTTGATCTTCTCATAATCCACGAACAACTGTCTCAATTGCATAAGAAAGTACGAGTCTAGAATGCAGAGTGGAACACATATAACACAAAAACAATATTGAAAGAGCTCGAACACTTAACATACTTCTCTGCCAAATTCTTCATTGCAATTTTCGACACGTCGATAGGCTGCTCAAATACTTGCAGGGTACGTTTGAGGCAATTTGGTGGCTCCATTTGTAGCGCCTACGTCGGGTGTTGTTTGAAACAGGGGCGACCGCTGCAACGTGTGGCTTCAAAACAAATCGGTAACGCTTTATCTGAGTCATTGTTATTATCGATGTTCAGATACTCAAAGTGCATTTCTGCGATACCATAAAACTCGGGCACACTTTGCAAGCCATTATCAGTGTTGGAAGGTCCGCAATTATCAGAAAATGTTTGGTCGCCTGGGACATCTTCTGTATTCGTCAAGCCGTTCACTGCATCCGATGGTACAACGACAACATCAATGAACAATGCGTTCAATGGTTGCCACTCCTTATCTACTATAACTCATGCCATTCATGAATTAATAATCCTTTTTTTTACTGAAATCACACTCTAATATGTTGTCAAAATTATTTCTAAGACACTTAGATTCACAATCACTGCCGTAAACAAAATCATAGTAAGTTCGTCTGAGGCCGAAATCTTCTTAAAGACTTATAAACGCAACATTATACCGCTACATGCAAGGTGCTTAATTTAGCGTAAAATTTTCTAAAGTAAAAATATGCTCACTAGCACCGATAGCTGAGGCCTCGGTAGAACGAGTGGTAAACGCGCTTGCCTGCCCGTCCAGAGGTTCCGGGTTCGAATTCTGGCAGGCCATGGTCTACGCTTTTACTCTTCTTTAATTTTTTCCTCATTTCTAATCAACTGAAATTACAAAATTAATTTATTTATACGACTTGTTTCTCTTGATTTCATTTCCTTTCCTCTTCTACTTATCTTACTCACCATTTCCGATCTGGTTCTTAATATCTAGTACTACCTTAGTACTGTTTACCCACATAATTGCAATGCAGAAATTTTAATTTACATCTGTACAGTCAAATTTGTTTTAATTATAAACTTTATGACAGCTCTTTGTAAATAAGCATATTTTTAAATCGTTTGAAATATGTTGAAAGTTTTTCTTTTTGAAGCTAATTGCTGGAGATCCCGTGTACACTTAGAATTGTTAATTTAATTTTTACCAAAGCAAAATTATTATCAAGTTTATTGCATATGTTTTTGTTGTTGTGCGTTCTCAATGTGTAAAAATTATGTAAAAAGTAAAAAAACAAAACAAATATCAAAATAAATACATGAATATAATTTAAAACGCTTCCGTTTTTTTCTCTTCTCCTTTCTTCCTTGAATCCCTGAAATGAACAAAAAACATAACACGTGGTTCTATTCGTTTCTTATCGTATCGTATCGATCGTAATCGTAACGTTATATCGTTGTCTTACAACGTTTGGCAAATTGCACATCGTCGTTACGATCGGCACCCACAAACACTCACAAACACCAAACATCGAACAACCAAATAAACATATACCAACCACATGCACTTTTGCACTCACAAACACTCATTGTAACGTACTTACCATGCGCACACGCACTCTACACTCACTATTTCCTTTAAATTATATGATTTGATTTCAATATTATTCTTTTATATTTTGTTTTTCGTTAATTAATTCGTTCTATATATAAAAAATTATATTGTCTTTTGAGTTCTTTTTTTCAAAAATATACAAATATTTGGTAAAACATAAAAAATGTAAAAAAAAAAACAAAATTTTTGAAAACACTTGATACAAAAAAAAAATCGCAACACACAATATTTTCTCACACTCTCTTATCTATGTTCAACGCGATGATAATGAAACGAACTTTTGAACCGACGCTGCGTTTATGTGACCTGCAGTGATATGTGCTCAAGGCCTGATAGCGAAGGATAAAAGCGGTACCAGTGATCCATATGTGACGGTGCAGGTTAGCAAGGTGAAAAAGCGTACTCGCACTATGCCACAGGAGTTGAATCCTGTGTGGAACGAGAAGTTTCACTTGTGAGTATTGTTGTGCGTTTTACTCTAAATGTCTCTCATTCTTACCTCACACTTTCTCTTACTCTTACCACGCGTTTGCTCTAAAACTCAATCGAACTTTAACTCTTACTCTAACTGGAATTCTTACTGTTACTGTAACTTTTACTCTAATTTAAAATTGAATTTTATTTTCTACTCTTACTGTAACTCTAATATTAACTATCACTCTAATTTTAACTCTAACTGTACCCCTTATGCTCTTAACTGTCTCTCATTTCTCACGCCTTTTCTTACTCTTACCACCCGTTTGATCTAAGCATGATCTAATAAACAAGGTAGCTGCATGGCTAAGATCCTCAAGTCACATTTGTCAAAAAGACACAGAACAACATTGAGCGGCAAAAAATTATTGAAATTGATTTTGACAGTTTAAGACCAGAAGGGGAGAGGATTTTCAGCCATGAGACTACCTAGTTTATTCTACCATGAATCTAAGTCTTACCCTTCATTTAATTTTAACTTTAACTGTAACACTAACTCTCACACCCATTTTCAATCCAAATCAGTTACTTATTCTTGCTCATGGGCTTACTCTTGCTCTTACTCTTACTCTTACTCTTACTCTTACTCTTACTCTTACTCTTACTCTTACTCTTACTCTTACTCTTACTCTTACTGTTACTCTTACTCTTACTCTTACTCTTACTCTTACTCTTACTCTTACTCTTACTCTTACTCTTACTCTTACTCTTACTCTTACTCTTACTCTTACTCTTACTCTTACTCTTACTCTTACTCTTACTCTTACTCTTACTCTTACTCTTACTCTTACTCTTACTCTTACTCTTACTCTTACTCTTACTCTTACTCTTACTCTTACTCTTACTCTTACTCTTACTCTTACTCTTACTCTTACTCTTACTCTTACTCTTATTCTTACTCTTACTCTTACTCTTACTCTTACTCTTACTCTTACTCTTACTCTTACTCTTACTCTTACTCTTACTCTTACTCTTACTCTTACTCTTACTCTTACTCTTACTCTTACTCTTACTCTTACTCTTACTCTTACTCTTACTCTTACTCTTACTCTTACTCTTACTCTTACTCTTACTCTTACTCTTACTCTTACTCTTACTCTTACTCTTACTCTTACTCTTACTCTTACTCTTACTCTTACTCTTACTCTTACTCTTACTCTTACTCTTACTCTTACTCTTACTCTTACTCTTACTCTTACTCTTACTCTTACTCTTACTCTTACTCTTACTCTTACTCTTACTCTTACTCTTACTCTTACTCTTACTCTTACTCTTACTCTTACTCTTACTCTTACTCTTACTCTTACTCTTACTCTTACTCTTACTCTTACTCTTACTCTTACTCTTACTCTTACTCTTACTCTTACTCATGGGTTTACTCATGGATTACTCATGGGCTTACTCTTGTTTTTACTCTTAAGTCTGGTTTTCACTATGTCATTTTCAATGGTCAAATTTTGTCAGTCTAATGAAAAATGCCAACTCGTGGTCAATTTCTTCCGTTTGACAATGACGAAAAATAGGAAAGCAAAAATTGCGCTTTAAACTTTCATGTCAAATCAAAAATGACTAAGTGAAAACCATGCATTACTCTTACTCTCCCTCTCCTTCTCTTTGTTTTTCTATCGCTTCTAATAAATATTTCCCTTCAAATAAATACACACAATGGTTAAAACCATTGGTTAAAACAAGGCACTTTCTGATAAATTATAATTAAAATTATTTTTAAGTTATTGACACAAGGCAGATATTTTTGTTAAATAATATTCGGTCCATTTTTGGCACTGATCCGCCAACTGTAAATCACACAAACTGACAAAGTAATCCAGTCAGTTTCTTCAGTTGTAGCTATTGCCATGCTCTTTCCAACGGTATAATAACACTGGAGTAAAATAGTTATTTGGAGATAAGTTATGACCAATAAAGTTAGAGGTGTTCAACTTACGGACCTCTGCCCCATGTGTTGTTGTAGAGTTAATTAATTTGTTTGAATATAAAAGCAAAAATCGAGCTTAAGTCTTGCTATTTCTTTAATAATGGCACATAATATTGTATTAAAATTATTTTTTGATAGCGACAGCGCCTTTTTTTAAAGTAGACAATCTGACCCTAACCTTAAACACAAGTACGGAAGCAGAATATTCCATTAATTCCACATCAGTTGACAGAATAAAAATAATGCGTTCGAAGTATTCCTGAATAAGAATATAAAACTATGAAAAAGATCATCCAGAACGTACGGAATGAATTAATAAACAGAAAACGTCAATCCGAACGTCTAGAATGAATAAAACAATTCAGCCATTCAAGACTATTTTCCAGGTCTGAAATCTCAAACTCCGATTCCGACTTCAAATAAATTATTTTTGTTTTTTAATTTACATAAGCCTTGCAAAGATATATCGATGAAAACATCCATTTAGAACTTTAAAGAGTAAATTTAATATTCTTGATATTCAATTCAATGGGGAAAATGACTTCAAACATTCATAAATCCAAAAAATATTTCTGAACTGCTTTCCATTACTTTCTTTCTTCTTGGTGATTTTTTTCAATTGAACAGTAAATTAATTTAAGTAAAAAATGGGTGACTAAAGGAAGTTCAAAGACAAAAAGGAAAAACAAAACAAGAAATTGCATGAAAATAATCTTTCTATCTGATCCGAATATAACACTTCTTATTTCCCGTTTAACTTTAAGAAAATATTTGCACTTTCACTTTTGAAAACTTTCAAAAACTTTTTAAAGCTATTGTTTACCGCAACTATATTTACTATACTACTATACTATACTATATTTTTAAATATTAGAACTGTTTCGTTGGGGTCGACAATAGTTATAATTCACTGTTACATGCTCGGTTTTTTTTAATTAATTTTAATAATGATTACTTAACTTTCTAGAGCAAACATAGATCACTAATGGTGATTCACCATATACAAAAAAAAAAACAAAAAACAATACTTGTAATACAAAATTTTCAGATAATAATTTTGTGAATTATTTTATTTTACTTCAGACTATACGACATGCTTTTCAACTCTGCCTTTAACAAATCAGTTTTTATATCCACCTGCATAAGGGGTATATTCATTTTTATTTACGACGTGTGTAACGCCCATAAGAAGGCGTGTTAAGTATATAAAAGTATATATATATTTAAGATCAGCAACAACTCAGGTTGATTAAGCCATGTCTGTCTGTCTATCCGTGGACACGATAACAGCGGTAATTTGCAAGCTATCGTACTGATATTCGATATTTGAAGAACTTCTTTCTAACAAGTTCACGTTCGAAAATGGGCTTAATCGGACGAAAACCACTCCTACCTCCCATACAACCCAATAATGAAAACTCTATAAAAAGACTGATATTTAAACTACAAAACTGAAATTCGGTACTTGTGTATTCTATGTGAAAACTGAGTGCCAATCTCCCACTAACACGCCCATCTCCCATACAACCCCAAAATTTAAAACTCTATAAAGTCGCTTCTCTTTAAGCTACAGAAAAACCATCTGATATGTATGTGTTTTAGACGTCATCAAAATAGTAACATCTTTTTAAATCTCATACAATAAAACTACAATTTAAGTTTTTTTTACACTTACGAATCGACCGTGGGGGTATTTTAAATTCAAGTCGAAGATATACCTTACCTGTTTTTTTTTATTTTGTGCGAACAATAAGAACCAAACTCTTGAATCTTGAAATTTGACATTTAACGTGAGACATTTCACGTTCAACACATGTGGGCCTGTATTTGGACCCTATAATAAGATATAGTTTATCTGGTTTTAAAAGATGTGGGGAAGCCATTACATTCACATGGATTCACGTGAAGCGAACAACCAAAATTTGATCCCTTTCGATTTTGTACTTTTTTGGTAATGTTAGTTATACCCTCTATACGCCATTACTTTGCTTGTACCGTTAGCCCCATGCCAGTTATAAATCACCTTAAATCAATGTATAACTCTATTCGAAGACGATTTCTCACTTCAAGATAATTTTAATCAAAGAATTTATTAACTGTGTCTAACTGGAAATTCTATGATTGTTTTTAGACCGCTGGTCTAATTCTAATAAGACGTAAATCAAAGTTGAGGAGACGAAAAAACTTTTATTATTGCTTCAAACGTTCTACCGACCTTTTTTTCATACAAACGATTAAAAATAAATAAGGGTATTGATGTTGTTTTGATCAATCTGTCTATTCTCTTATAATCGTTATTTTCCCAAATATTGACTTAAGTTTTATTAGAATTAGGACGGCGATAATTAAAAATAAAACACGGTGCGACAATTTGAGGGTCATTTTAAGTAACTGCAAAAACTGATAGTTATTGAACTAAAGACTAATAACTAAACTTATGGTTTGGTTAGCTTAAAAAACCTATATTTTAATGGTGCTGTAGTTGACTTCCTTTAAATTTTTAAATCAATAAAACTTTGTTTTGAGAAATTCGGTAATATTTCTGAAAGTTTTCTTTTGAATTTGAAAATATGTTTGACCCCTTCTATTTCAACAGGGGTCAAAAACATCCTTACCACCTGCAGATGGCGATGGAAAAATTAATTATCATTGAGAATTTTCAAAAAAATACAATGCAATATTTTTTATATTAAATTAAATTAAATAAACATTTTTGAAAATTGTAATGATAACCTCACGTATTGCTTCTTTTATTGAATTATGTAGGGTAGAGGTCAGAAAAATTGAACCCATTCGTAAGTTTAACACCATGCATTTATGACATTTCCGATGTTGGCACTGGTATTTCGACTGTCATCTTCTTTTTTTCTTTTTTTTTTTTCGTAGACTTCAATTTTCAAGTGGTTAAAAAGCGATACGACGCATATCACACAGCTGCGACAAACATTGTGTTCAAAATTTGTAAATATGTACAAAATTTTGAATATGAAGTGAACGATTTTGAGGCGTTGCTCAATTCAAAAGGAACTCATTATTTAAACAATGAAATTTAATGTAAAAATAAACTTTGACAATCAGGCACTTTTACTTGGAGTTTCATGTTTCTTTTTTGTGATTTTGATAGGGTGTTCAACTTACGTACCAAAAAATTGTTTTTCCCAATTTCAGGCTTTCCAGTAGAATGGTCATAAATTTCTTTTTGTTTTGAAAGTAATCCAATCAGTTACTTCAGCAAAGTTGTGGCTTTTAACATGCTCTTTCGAAAACGCAAAATATTCATTTGTATATAAGTTATGGGCAAAAAAGCTAGAGGTGTTCAATTTATAGACCTCTCCCCTATGTATTAAAAGTAACTAGTTGCGGCCGTAGCCGTGCGTGCTAAGTGTATGGCGTGCGAGCCAATGAATCTCGACAGATCCGAGTTCGAATCACCATCCGACAGATAAAACACGTAAGTCTAGATCTCGATCAAATGTGTACAAATATTTGATACCACACACAAGACAATTGTCCATAAAATGCTCGGTGAAAGGCCTTTCAAGTACTGAAATGGCCAATTTGTATTTTTTTTTATATATCTTCAAAGTAACTGCAATAAATTTTTGTAGATCAAATCAAAGAAATGAGTCAAGCGGTCAGGACCATTCACTTAAGGTGAAAGGTTTATTTCAATGAAGATATTTTATAAAATGACTGTTTTTTTTGATTTTGTTGTTCTGCGAAGTTTGCCTATGAATAATATAAGAGTGCAGTAATTTTTTTTTTCATATGCAATAATTTTATTGAATGTCTTAAATCGAAATGTTTCTTAGTTAAGGATTTAAAGAAAATTCTCTACGGGGAGTAGTATAAAATGTAACCTCGAAAATATTTTTTATTTAAAGCTTACAAAAAAAAATCCTAAAACTAGAGTTTTGCAGTTATTTTTTTTATTTGGCACAGCCCATTTTGAAACTTATTTCTTTACTAAATTCTTTGTTAAAATTCAAAATAAAATTAAGGGAAAAAATTAAATTTTTCATATATTGTATTTCTTAACATTTTTCATATATTTAGTAAAATTGAAGTTTATATATTTAAACTGCGTTACATTTTGACTTCCTTGCAATTGTAATTAATCCATAAAATAATGTCTTTCTTTAGATTATATTTTAATATTCTCAAAGTTCTGGTCATAAGTATTTCAAAGAAAAGACAAAAACCATTGTTGGTGTTGAGTTAATGAGTATATTTAGGATATATGAATTGCAGTTGAGCGGTCCTATGCACTAAAGTTACAAAATACAAAATTAATTTATATAACATATACAAAATTTTACATGCTTTTAATTGTTTTGTTTTTTTTTTAAGGTTATTAAACCTACGTTCATAGACCACTTCCTAAAAACAAAGGTTTTCATATGAAAAAAGTAGTATTCCTACCTTACTTCCTTTATTTTAAAATTAATTATTTCTCAAGTTAATAAAAAACATTGATAATATCGAAGAATAGCGCGTGACTCTACCATAAAACTCTTTAGCACGAATATGGCTAGAACTTTTCGTCCACGAATATAAGGGCTGGTTTGAAAAACGGTTCCTGTCGGCTTCAATGCAGTTCCAGCACTTATATGACATATCAACCAACGACTCTAATTGACGTTTTATTTGGAGAAAGGGAAATATTTGAAAAGCTCTCACTGTGCTCTAGCTTTGTTCGAATTCACATTCGACAAGTTTCTATAACATTTTCAGTTAAAAGACATTCTTATTTCTTCTTCCATATTTGTTCTTTTGCATGTGTCATTGGTAATGTCTAGACCAACGTACAAGTTCCTGAGAAGTGAATTGAACTTAATGGTAGAATGCCAACAGTACGTCATAATATGTCACACTATTATTATTGTTAATAGGGTGCCGTAATACCTTTTCTGTATATTATTCACTGTTACAGCCCTTTTATTTTGTTTTAACCGTCAGAGTTCTAACATTTTCCAAAAAACTGTAGAAATTTTTTGTATTACGACTTTTAAGAATTGCATTTTTTATTAAGTTACGTTACCGATTTTGAAAAGAATGTCACTTTGGTGTGAAAGAACTTACTTATTACTTTTCTTTCGCCTTATCTGCGTCATCTATACCATTATAATACCATTCTGCACTATTGTTTTAAGGTTCTATTAGAATATTAAGTTTATTTTTATTGTCCAGTTTTTTAAATTTTGTTTTTTAACGATACACAAGTTTACTAGAATATTTCTTGCTTATTTCGATGCAAAGCATCTCATCGGAGTTGCAGTTGGGCAAAACACACACACAAAAAGAGTATTCAATGCTTCCTCTTTTTAGCTTAAAGGATCTAGCAAATTCTCTAGAAAAAACTCTCTATTTACTTCTTCAAACCAACTCAATTCTATGCTTTTGACACTGTAACGTTTTTCTTGTTGTTTTTGCAAACGTTATAAACGTCATTTTTGATATTTACAAATATTTCCTACATTCAGCGAGTGTCACAATTCATCAGACCGTATCAAGGTACGCGTCTGGGATGAAGATAACGATTTAAAGTCGAAGCTTCGTCAGAAACTGACACGAGAATCGGATGACTTTTTGGGACAGACTATTATCGAAGTGCGCACACTATCGGGTGAAATGGATGTCTGGTACAATCTGGAGAAACGCACTGACAAATCGGCCGTATCAGGCGCAATACGTTTGCATATTTCTGTGGAGATCAAAGGAGAAGAAAAAGTTGCACCATATCATGTTCAGTACACGTGCCTGCACGAGAATCTTTTCCACTATCTGTGCGAGGAGAACAGCAGCATGGTAAGAATCCTGGTTAATGTGCACTTTTTTTATAAAATAAAGTGATATTACTTGATCCAGGTAAAGCTGCCACAACAAAAAGGAGATGATGCTTGGAAGCTCTACTTTGACGAGATACCGGAGGAAATAGTCGATGAATTTGCCATGCGCTACGGTATTGAGAACATCTATCAGGCTATGACACATTTTCATTGCTTGTCAACGAAGTATTTATGTCCTGGTGTACCGGCTGTGATGAGCACGCTTCTTGCAAATATCAATGCCTACTATGCGCACACAACTGCATCGTCAGCTGTTTCGGCTAGCGATCGCTTTGCTGCAAGTAACTTTGGCGTAAGTATTCTACGTTAAAGAAGTCTTATTTTCGAATAAGTGCTTTACGTAAAGCATTTACATGAGTATACTTACAAAACATACGAGTGTAAAATGAAGACTTTAAAAATGAGAGAGTTACTTTCTGCAGAAATCTAATTAAAACTAAGGCGAGTTGAGCTCAACATTTTGCCAAATTTTAAGCTTTGCATTGTTCTTTCAAACATAATTCTCACAAAAATATGCTATTTCTTTATACAATATATCATTATCCCCTAGCATTGCTCTTTACAAGTAACAAGAGAAACTCGGCCAACAACCATATTGAAGTCTCTTATGAAAAACAAAGTTATTTGACACTTTATCAAAATTTATTTATTGGAAATTTACAGAAGGAGAAATTCGTTAAATTGCTGGATCAGCTACATAACTCCCTACGTATTGATCTTTCGATGTATCGCAATAACTTTCCAGCATCTAGCCAGGAGAAACTTATGGATCTCAAGTCCACGGTTGATCTGCTTACAAGCATAACGTTCTTCCGCATGAAGGTAAGTTCCTTACCTAGGGTCAAATAGATAGCAAGAAAGAGGGGTGCAGTACATCATATTATTTTATAAACAGGTGCAAGAGCTTTCGAGTCCTCCCAGAGCAAGCACAGTTGTCAAGGATTGTGTGAAGGCTTGTCTGCGTTCTACGTATCAGTTTCTCTTTGAAAATTGCTATGAACTTTACAACCGAGAATTTCAGGTAACTATTTTGCTTAAAAATAGCACAAGTGACGTTAATAACCAAAGTAGATTGAATTGTTACTTTCATATAAATAAACAAATGTACGTTTAAGATTAAAAAACATACAGCGGGAAGTGTTTTTTATTAAATGTTGTATAAAAAAGATGCAATTTTCTTTGAGTCAGCTCTAGTTCAACAAAAGTAACACAAAAAAGTAGTTATATTTGTTGATCAACAGAATTTAATTCGAATTAAATAAAAAATTTATAAAATTCAAATCGGTATGAAATTCAAATTCAGGCTCAGAATGAAGTGTTACTCTCACAACATTTATTCCATCTCTGGTAAGTCTGATCTGTCTGATAATGAAGTTCAAGTAAAAGTTTATGAACAAATTTTCAGAAATGATCATTTCAATACGAATTAAAGCCGTTCTTTGGAAAATATTTCTTTTTATGCATATAAATATTTTTAAATTTACTTAATTTCTATCTTCATACAGGTGGATCCAAATGAGGCGAAACGCGATCCCGACGATCATGGTCCAAAACTTGATAGTGTTGACTTTTGGCATAAACTAATAGCACTGATAGTATCAGTAATAGAAGAGGATAGGAACAGTTATGGAACCGTATTAAATCAATTCCCGCAGGAGCTAAATATTGGCCAAGTATGTGTTGTGACCATTTTTGTATGTTTTTTGTTTTCGCTGTCTTCTCTAAATAGAAATGTAACTCGAAACTGAAATCGCTACCCCTGGACGGGTGCCAGCTAAGCGATAAATTAATATTTGCTATTTCAATGCTGCATAAAACGCACTCTTCTCAATGAAAAAAAGAGTCCATGTCTTGCCCAATGGTTGTATTTACCAAGTAACTTCTATCTATATAAAGAAGAAGGAAGAATTCGAATTCAGATACATTATTTATTTCTATAAAAAACTTATTCTATAATAAGCGCCCTGATTTGGCCCGAGTAACGGATTTCATAACTAGGAATTCAGATTTACTTAATCTCCCTTTACCAAGCGAACAACCTAAAACTTTTGCTTAAGCTTGATAACACAGTTAACCACAAAATAATTACAGACTTAAATCGACGTTTCAAGAGTTTCCGCATGAGCAATATTTAACATGGATTTTTAGTTTTAACACAAAATTTAGCAACATACTAACGTGTGCGCTAATGAACACCACAACCGAGTCTCAACTGCACCACTTTACATCGCTTGATATCAATGACAATAATATACCCACTGCTCCTTCAAATTTCTTGGGCACTGACACAACAATGGACCATTCTCACAGCACTACTGCTCCATTCTTCTCGAGTTTCACAAATGTTAACTGTAAAGCATTTTCACAGTACATGTACAAATGACGGGCTTTCACTTTTTGTGGCCATGTTTATTTTTGATATATAGTTAAATTTCGTTGTCGTTTTTGTACAACTCAATGTTCGAAACCATCTGTTTTGTTATTTTATACATAAATTTCCCGAATATAACATTTGTAGCTCTCGGCTGCCACGATGTGGGGTTTGTTCGCCGTGGATATGAAGTATGCTCTGGAGGAGCACGAACAACACCGACTGTGCAAATCCTCGGCATACATGAACTTGCATTTTCGCGTTAAATGGTTATACAGCAACTATGTTAAGGAGGTACCACCATATAAGGGTGCTGTTCCCGAATATCCCGCCTGGTTCGAGCCATTTGTTATGCAATGGCTAAATGAGAATGACGATGTTTCTCTCGAGTATCTACACGGTGCGTTCAATCGTGATAAAAAAGATGGGGTAAGGAATAAATACAGCCCAGTTTTGAATTAAAACCCTTTTTGACTTTTCCGCTCTTAGTTATCTCTTCTTGTCTAACACTAACATTACTTCATATACCTACTTAAACGTTAAACATGTAAATGTTTGAAAAATGCAATGAAGTGGCAGCTAGAAACTTAAACAAATTTAAATTGTGCTAAATAAATTACAAAATGATAATGAACGTTTATATCGGATGCCACTTTCATACATTTTATATATACAAATACATGTTCAACTTGATTAAAACAATCAATGGTTTGCATGTGAATGACAACAATAGTCCCATCTTATTATCCTTCTTCTATCTTTCTTCGTTGGTCTCACTCTCCACTGTGCAATATTTTGCGCAATACACAGCTTCAGTCCTCTCAAATCTTTCTAATGTTCCATAATATGTTTTTTTCTCTCTTCCATGCTGAAACTTTATTTTGTTTTTTCGTTTATAATGTTCCTCTTAACATTGTCAATCAATCAATCAATGTTGAAACAGTTCCAAAAGAGCAGCGAGCACGCGCTGTTCTCAAACTCAGTGGTCGATGTGTTCACCCAATTGACACAATGTTTTGATGTTGTTAGCAAGCTCGAGTGTCCAGATCCAGAAATTTGGAAACGATACATGAGACGCTTTGCTAAAACCATTGTAAAGGTTCTAATAGCTTATGCCGACATTGTTAAAAAGGAGTTTCCGGAGCACATGAAAGAAGAGCGCACAGTAAGTTTGTTATAAATAAAAATATTATTTAAATTTAAATAATAATTTAATAATATAAATAATAATAATAATTTTAATCAATCTATTACCATGTCAACACAAAGAGTTTAGTTTGAGTTCAACTGAAAACAGTTCACACAGAGATGCGTCGGCAACAGTGGCGTAGCTAGGGTTGGTCGCACCCGGGGCGGAAACTAAATTGTGCACCCCTTAAAAAGATTTTCTTTATACATTAAGTCGATGAATCTTACTACATATTTTCGAATCAACCTCTACAAAAATGACATATTTTAGAAGAGATTAAAAAAAAACAAAACTATGCTATCCATAAATATTTGATAAAAGAAGTAAGAATCTAAAATTTTCAGAAACTTAAAGATTTTTTTCTGAATTGTTCCAATATTTTTGTCTCCGGGCTTATAAGTTGTGAGAGACAAATGTACTAAGAGTAAACCACACAATATCAGTTTTAATATAAAAACTCTAGTTAGTTGAATATAGAAAACTTTGAAAAAATTACGAAAAATTTTGCATAATTGAAGAAAAAATAGGACCTGGAAGCAAACGTTGACAAATTTTCCCTAGTGACCCTGAATAACTATTAATATAGTTATTTTTTTTTTCGTAATCAACCCCCATTTTCTATATAAAATTTAAATGAAATATTAAAATTCATTTATAAACATTTTTCATAATTTTTATCAATTTATCAGTACACTGAGGAAAAAATGTGTTATATTAAATGAAAGTGTGTTCATATCTAACGAATTTGTTTATGAAATAGAGCTTGAAATAAATTCAAAAAAATTATACAGAGCTGTTTTTAAAGTTAAATTCAAAACAAAAGTTTTTGTTTTTAAAACAATGTTTTTTCTATGAAAACCAAATTTAAAACAAACATTTTAAAATTAAAAGCTCATGTTTTAAAGCATATTTTTTTCGATGCCATTTTATTAACTTTTCCGAGTTTTAGCACCAGATTCACAACCAGCTATCCCCGGGACCTTCCGAATACCAAATGTAAACTTCATTCGATGAAGTTTGCATTTGAAATATTTTGATATATAATTAATTAGTTTTTATTTTATCATATGTTCGATATTTGTCTAACCAATTCAAAAAATTCAAAAATTGTCATTGAACTCAAATTTTTGTTTGTTTTTTCAAAAAAATAATAAGATAAAAATAAAAAAAGAAAGGAGTTTATAGGTAGGTGAAAATTAAACACACTTGTTTTAAATATTGTTTTGTAGAAAAACAAAGGCGTTAAATTTCTATTTTAATATTTTTTGTTTAATTTTAAAGTATGTTGTTTTTCTCAGTGTGTCTATATTAATCTCCGCTTGGACTTTTATAGACAAGATTGAGGTCTGTAACATTTGACTGCTTTATAAATATCACCATAAATACCACCATAAATATCTCAGTATCACAATATTACAGTGATGCCAAATTGATATCAGAAATTTTTTTTCATTCTCATTATCTACATAATTCCCAAAGCAAACTTGCCCAGGTTGAACAAGGTCAAGAGTCATGAATGACTCAAAAAGAGCTGACAATTCCAAGAAATCTGGTGTTTCTTCACATTCGTTGAGAACAAAATTTAATTTTAATTATTAGAATAATTTTTAAGGAACTATGCATCATATCTTCTATCAAAAACTGTATTTTTGTTAGTTTTTGTTGGTTGATTTTTGAACAGAACAATAATTATTTTAGCAAAATAAAGGAGTCGGAAAACCATCTTAGAGTTTTTAATGGACATCTAAATCAATTTAATTTTTTAGAAATTTTTTTAAGCAAGTAAAAAGTTTATTAATGATTTTTAAACTAGTAGTTTTATGTAACAGTACTTATACCCAAAACATATTACTATTCAAAATTATGTTCTAGCAGGTTAAAAGCTGTAAGTGAGGTTTGTTTCATGATATACAGTCTCAGAACTTAGTAATCACAAAATCATAAAGTATATTTTTATTTTTGAAATTTATGACATGAACATGTTTTTCTGAAAATTTCTGGAGAAATGTGTTGCTTACAAAACAACTGACGCCTCCATTCATCATACTCTGAAAATCATGCAGGTTTTCGAAACTTAATGGTTTTAGAAATGTCTACTCTGCTAGCAAGTTTGAACACTTCCTAACCTGAATATAAGATGTAAAAAAGTGCTTTTTTATAAAACATAATGGAATATAAAAAAATGTTTTTGCATTTTTACTTTTGTACTCCATCTTAATATTATGAAAATTTTAATATAATTTGTTTGGAAATTGCACCCCTAACCAATGAAAAATTACATATGGAATTGACTTGGGTTTTAGTGTGAGCGTAAATATTGAACAAAATTTAATATAAAGTTTAAGTTTGTTTCAATAAAAACAAAGTCGTGGTGATGGTAACAAATATTTTCATTCACTTTTGTACCCTCTTGATATTCAAATATAAAACCGAAGTCATTGAGGTGTGTTCTTTTAATTAAAAAAATCAAAAATTATGTTGTAAAAAGTTCTTTTGCCAAATTTTACACCCCATTTTGGCGTGTACCCGGGGCGGACCGCCCCCCCCGCCCCCCCCTTGCTACGCTTCTGGTCGGCAACATTGAGTTTATTGTGACATTTCCTCTGTATTAACTGTTGAAAACTTGAAAATATTATAAAAATTAGTGCAAATTAAGAGATAACTTTATTAATTATTAAAATAAACAATGATTAAGGGAATGAATTTATTGAAAATGAGTACAAACTTGTACAAGTTCTTTTGCCGTTTTTTTCATTTTTGCAATACTTTAGAAAAAGTAATAGCTTGAACACATTCCACACAACAAGCGACAAACGGCATATCTCTACACCGCTGTAGAGAAATGTTAAGCGACTTGATTATAATAAACACGACAGCAGCAAGTGTTTTTGGAATTTAATAATTAATTGATGAAATATATTTACTGAAATTGTAAATATATTTAAAATAAACAAACGAACACAAAAACAACCATTTGAGCGGCCAGCCGACGACAACAAATTTTGATGTCGCACAGCAACGTCGTCGCGAAGTCTCCAAAACTTCATCCCATAAGAAATATATGTAAATTTTAAGTGACGTTTGACGCTCGTCGCTCGTCGTTTGCAATGTGTTCGAACACAATCAAGAGTGCACAATCAAGAAATAGCTGCATTTCTCAGCTAAAAATCGTTCAATATTAAAAATGCACTGACTTGCTTTGAGGCACTTCTCAAATTGACTTTCGGAAAGCTCAAAAAGCAAGCTGAGTTAAGTTAATACTGCAAACTCAAAAGTATTGAGTTCAACAGCAAAACTCAACTCTGTACTGGAAACTCAAACTAAACTCTCTGTGAAACTCTCTCTCAAACTAAACTCAAAAAAAAAAAAAAACAAAGTCTGTCAGACAGGTGGGCTGTCAAAAAATATTACTTATATTATAAAAAATTGTTTGAAGACTTTGTTCATATCGCCATCAGTTTTCGATTCAATTCAAAAACGATATTCAAAATCGTTATTTCTTTTGTTAAAAGGTTTCAATTTAATTTCGCATAAATACATTTTAGTTCAAAACTGGGCCAACAAACACTCCGATTCATCTGTTTAGAGCCTGGTTCATCTTCATATCGAAGGCCAGTTTTTAATACGAAAAAATTAAAAATTTATGTGAACTCGTTTCGAATTCGTAAACGAGTCCACGATGGCATATTCGTCTAGAATTCGAATCGAATCCGACTAGGTTATATGGTTTATTGGGATATCAAATAAATTTTGTATGCATGCTTTCAGGCTGACCCTTTTTATTGTATATTAAAAGCACTCTAGTAGCTAAAATTAACAGTTTGAGCGATATAAGGTGCGGAGCGTGACACTTGAGTTCTATATATTAAGATTATATCTTGTACTATTGCAAAATTATATTCTTTCCTCGCGCTCTCTCATTAACAGTTATAACTTATGAACCGAAGTTTAATACCTTTATAAACTTTGATGGAAATCAAAGCTATTCTCAATTTTTTTGTACACATTTTGTATGACGTCAAAACGTGGCGTGACGTTGCATAAAAATTTCTAAATTCAAAATAATGGGGAAGAAATAAATAACCCATTTCTTTGAATGAAATGTTTACTTTGTAAGCGATACTTTGAATGCAGGAGCACTGATGTTAAGTACACAATAACAATTGTATTCCACAGAATCATATCATTTGTCATACAGTACGAAAGAAATTTGTTGACAGAAGCTGCGTTTGTTTTTTTTCCCCAATATCGAGATCCGTTGCTTGTTTCTATAACTTTTCTCACTGCAGTTCTTGCCAAATTTTTTCACTTTTACGTCATTATGACGTCATTTGTAACTCCACTGACTCTGTAATAATATGAGAAACATTGTTGAAACATCATGATATAATAATTCCAAGGTAGTATTGACAAGTGTTGATTTTCTCAACTACAGGAAATGACTTGCTGTCAAAAACAGCAGTTCGTTAATATATGCGTTGGCCGCATTCGGGGAGCGTTGTTATCGGTATTGAAGTGTCTGAAAAGTTGTCAAGTTGATGAAATGTCATGCTTTGTATCAAATACCAATGGAAGTTTTACGGACAAATACAAAATTTTCTATTTTTAAATGCATTTTAAAGCGCAACTTCATAGTTATGTGCATAAAATTTTGACTTAACAGTTACCAACTGTTGAGTACGCTGAATGTGACCAGTGAAAATTTATTGTATGCAATGGCGGAATGTGAACGCTCACTTTTTTGTTATATTTTCGCACAGAAACGTCAATACTACCTTGGAGTTATTATACTATAGTTGATACTCGTTTCATTTCTACTTTCGTAGAAATTTAATAGCTAAAGTTTAGTGAAACTAAAATATGCGACTCGAGTCGTTTTAAATTTTCATAATGCTCTTATTAGGTGAAAAATACTTTTGCTTGTTGAAATAGATGCATTCACGTTACAAAAACTTCTTACGAATACAGGTCATAAATTAGATTTATTTATCTATAACTATATATATTTATACTATTTTATAAAGGAGTAAAAGTTTATTGGCATGTAGTGGGTAAACTCATAAACCACTGGATAGATTTCAATAAAAATTTCACAAACAGAACTTTCAATCTTCCTGGATGTACATAGGCTTTGTTAAGTCCCGTTATCAACTCCAAATCACGTGAAATCCGGATAGATTCTTTCTTCTCTTCGTCTAAGCATCTTCTGCAGCAGTCGTTATAGAGCATATTTAATCTTCGAGTGTGGTTTCTGATAAGGCATGGTCCTAGAACATTAATATATTTATTAACTCAGAAGTCAGCAACGAGATAGTGTGACGTCAGAAAAAGTTATAGAAACGAGCTACTGGATCTTGCTTTGCATTGAAAACACAAACAACAAATGGTCTTGGAACGAAATCTGGATCATTTTGTAATCCCAAAATAGATGTATTGATAACATTTATTTTAGTTCGACTTCTTTCTACTAGAGGCACTAACCAACGTTTGTTCTGCTGGATGCATAGCGTGTCAGTCTAGTAGACAGCGCCATCTACTGGATAATAGTATAAAACCAAATATAATCCACGTTGTTTTTTCGTAAAATTGTACTCATAATCGAATCACAGACCCAAAAAACGCAGCTTGTATCAATAAATTGCTAAATCTATGTAATTTTATGCAGTTCCCCATCACAAAAACGGTTTAATGCCAAAGACGTTAGTTATTTGTACAAACTTTGATGAACATCAGTACTCAGGGGGGATTAAATATTTAACATTAGGAATTGATTGAACTAACTTCCTTACATTAGAAACATATAAAGGTACTTTTTCAGTTCTGTAAGCTTCGTTTTGTTTTGAATAACTGCATTATTTGATCATTTTATTTTACAACTATCACCATATCTAGGCCTGCATACTAATGAACAATATTCAGCAACTAAGGGTCCAATTAGAGAAAATGTTCGAATCAATGGGCGGCGATAAGCTAGAAGAAGATGCCGCTAATATACTCAAGGAGCTACAACAGAATCTCAATTGCGCTCTTGACGATTTGGCCTGCCTCTTTGCGATAAGGTTCGTTGAAAATGTCCATAAATTAAGTTATTAGAAATATTAAAAAAGCCCATATTACAAAACAAAAAAATCACGTTGATGATTACTTAAGACATAACTCGTACATATTTAAACAAAAAAAATGGACAATAACAATGAAAAAAATGTCAATGACAGTTACTGAAGATACTAGATCATTTGGCAGATGAAATTCTACTACTTTGACTCTGCTTATGGTTATTATACTGTGTTGCTAACGTGAAAAGAGGAATCGGTTCTATTCTTGCGTTTGATACGCGTTTGGAAAGTGTTTCGAACTCGTACCATATCACAACTTTTCGAACACACTTACTTAGTCCCGGTTACATTTACAATTTTTGCTATTCCCTTTTGAACTAGCTCTCTCTCACGTTGATGTCCGCGATTCTCATCAATAAATTCAAAAATTGATCGTCAAGTCTTGACAATTATAGATCGGGACTTATTCTATCATGAGCAAAATATGACAAATCTTTTGACGTCTGACTGGTATCCAGGCTTATGAACCGTTTGATCTTATTATGTAATACTTAGTACCATTCTGATTCCAGTATCTTTTCTTCATCAGAAAGGCGTCTTGACATTTGTTTCTGACATATTATTTGAGATATACATACCAATTTTATCATTTATTTAATATATACAATTTTTTACATTTTTATACTAGTCTGGAGCCACGCATAACTCAATCGGTACGTGAGCTTGGAGATTTATTACTATCCATAAAAGGTGGTGGCAATTTAAATGCCAACCAAGCGGCACAGCGCAACGCTGTTGCTGTGGAAGCGGATGAAGTGTTACGGCCATTGATGGATTTGCTCGATGGATCGCTAACGCTTTATGCGCAATCCTGTGAAAAGACTGTTTTGAAACGTTTGCTGAAGGAGCTCTGGAAGATAGTGATGCGGATTTTGGAGAAAACGGTTGTATTGCCGCCGATGACTGATCGAACAGTATGTATAAAATTATATAACATTATGCTTAAGTACCTGAGAACCTTAAACGACACATTTTTATTTATGAGTAAATATAGGAAAATAATTTTCAAACCCCTTTTTTTAATATTGAGTGCACTTTGAACGAGACCGTGTGTCAGGAAAGACATAGCATGCAGCTTTTTCATTTTTTTTATCTGTTGCTGTCTTAAAATTGATAATTCTGCTATACTATATAAAGAAAATATTTTATGAATTAATGTTATTTTTAAATTCACGTAGATGATGTTCAAAAATATTACGGACAATGCAAAGAATCTTGCTTCAAATGCCAAAATCGAAGACATGGGACGCTTATTCAAAAGTCACATGGCTGGTAAACAGGATGTTAAGAGCGCTCTCAGCGGCGTAATGGACATATCAAAGGAGGTCGAAAAGAATCTTTCGCCCAAACAGTGTGCCGTACTTGATGTTGCGCTTGAAACAATCAAACAGTATTTCCATGCCGGTGGCAATGGACTAAAGAAGAATTTCCTGGAGAAGTCACCGGAACTGATAAGCTTACGGTATGCCTTAAGTTTGTACACACAAATGACGGATACCTTAATTAAGACATTTATCGAAGGCCAAGTGCACGAAGGTAAGAATAATTTTGTTGCATACCTACTATATATTGGCATATTATGTCACAGTTTACGTCTTTTATGTTTACCCTTGTACTAAAATAAAAATTATATGTGATTTAATTCGGTTATTTAAAACTTAATTGCAGAATGCAATAAGAAACATGTAAGAAATTGGCGTTTGCACTAAAATTGAGTATATTATTATTTTGCCGATAAGCAAAATGGCCATGGGACAAGGTTAAAATCCGTTATATATTTAAGAAACAGGCGATCATTTTTTTTCGGACTTAATTTCCAAATGTTAGCGTAAGGATTTGTTCATGAGAATCTAGCTGGATTCTATGTAGACGTTTAGAAAAATTATATCTGAAGATGGGTCTGGCGAAATACGCATAACCTTGTGTTGTTTCTATTTTTAAATTATAGTGGTAAATTGAGGTTTTTGCCTCTCAAACGTCTATTTGTACCCGAATTGAAAAATTAATCAAAATAAAATTAAAACTATTTTAGATTCAAATTGAAATGAAAATTAGTTGGAAAAATCATTTTCAGGCAATTTGCATATTAAATCTAAACAAACATCAACATCAATAAATGAAGATAATTTTTCGTCGACTTGCCATTGTCGGTTTATAAACATCAGTTTCAATATAAGCCATTCTTAATTTTCTGAACCAAGTATTTCGTTCAAATATTATTCAAAATACAAATATATGAAAAAATTCAAAAATAAAAATTAACCATCAGAATTTCCATACGTCTTTTAAGAGTTGCTCATATTATCATTAAGCTGCCAACGCCGACTTTTCTTACTTGTTTCTTTATATGTATTTACTGTACATGTACTATACTATTCATAGATATATATATTTTTATGATATTTTATGTTATTAATGTATATGTTGGTTGAAAAGTATTGAAAGCATAAATGATAAAAATAAATTTTTAAATTTAATATGTTTGTTATTTAATATAATCTGGCTTAAATTTAATATAATTATTTCAATGATCCTCCAATAATTTAATACCATCTCTGTAATGATATTAAACACGGCTGCAATAGCTTCTTTATTCGACAAAAGTCGACTTCCCCGAAGGAATTGTTTCAAGTTTCAAAAGAGTGAAATTCGTATATTATTTTTCGTACTTCAATCAATTTAGCCATCCTCAAAACACTTGTTAATCAATCAATTTTTGTACTCTATATATGCAGGTCTTTTCTATAGATTTTTTTCATTCAAATCAATCAGGTTATCAATAAGGTTGAAATAATATTCAATGTTAAATCAACATAACACTATTTAGCAATATTACAAAAACTTTCACCACAACGAATGGCCCGAATATCTGAAAAGTTGTTTTCCAGTTGTTGGACCCAGTTTTCCAAAAAATTTTAAAATTTAAAAAAAATGCACTGTTGACAGCAAAAACTTCGCATAAATGCTTATAAAAACTTTAATTTTCAGATAATGTTCCAAATTATCTGCATACATAGAATAAAACATGTAAAGAAATTCTAAAGTCGGTCTAGCTGGACTATGGAATGCCCTAAACCTTCTATAATATTTAAATATGTATTAAAATTATAAAACTATAACTACCTATCAAAATCTTTGTATTCTTTATACCTATAGAATTAATACAGGTTTAACTAATGTTGTTTTGTATGGTAGGTGGACATATTGGTGGGCAGATGGCGCCCTTATTTTGTACACACCTCAGTTTTGATATAAAATGTGAACCTCAAGTGTGAAATCAATCGACAAAAGCTCTTTTGCATGCCAAAGCACTGATGACATAATCTTTAAACGACGTACAAAAACTATTTTATTCGGCTTAAAGAGTTTTAAAATAATCACTTTATGTCGAATTGCTTACAAAAACTATAAAATATGTGCACGTTCGTCTGAGTGATACCTTTTGGACGTCCACCACTATGGTGGAAAACAGTTGGAAATGAAAAAGCAGATTCCTTTAATATTTTTAACTATTTTCCATTTTAAAAAATGGCTGACTGAAAAACACTGACACGATTTAAATGTCATTTTGAGAAGAAAATAATGGACAGATCGAAAAAATTTTTTTTGTGTGCTCAAATGAAAGATGATATTATTAAAAACCCTTAAAATTTTGATTCCTCTATTGGTTAATAGCGGTCAACTTTCAATAGTTTTCAACCAACTTTTGTATAATAAATATTTAAGAGGATGATAGACTTGATAAATTATATTACAATAACATTTATATTGCTTACATTATAACAACAACAACAACAACAACAAAAAACAACCATGTACCAACTTATTCTTCTACTGTAACTACTACTACTACTACTACTTCTACTACTGCTACTACTAATACTACTCCTACTGCTACTTCTACTACTACTGCTACTACAATCACTACTACAAAACAATTATCATCATCACATTATCTACTATCTGTTTACTACATATATATTGCCGTTGCACAGTGAAACAAAGACGTGAATTAACCGCTGAAGAAATGAAAATACTTTCAATACCAGATGATGAGCAACAAAAGCCACCGCCTAAAAAACTAATACGCGATAATCGCCAAGGTTTTTTACAACTCCTATTTAATTTATTTAAAATACTTGTTTGTAATTTTATCTTATTATCATACGTTTAGCGTTCTGTTTGGTTACTAACATTCAATATCTATACTAATAAATATATAAAGTATTTTTAAAAATTTATATTGAATATAAAGTTAAACCCTTAGAATAGCTTAGAGCGCAACTTATTAAAATTTTTTTATTTTTTTTACATTCGAAGTTTATTTGAACAAGAAAAAACAAAAATAGAAAAGTTGTCTGAGTTTGAATTTGTTTAACCTTTGTATTAACGAGAATACTTTTTTAACTAAAATATTTGGGAAAAAGTCTGACCATTCAGTTGGATGGGAGTAGATAGCAATCAATGTAACACACAACTAGATAGCTTAAAACTTAATCTAGGTTTTGTTTCAACATTAGATGGACTTTTACACTTGAAATAAAAAGTATTTTAAGAAGTAACCGATAAACTGACGCACATACACATACACACACCAACACAAAAACCCAGCAACACTTACTAACACTAACGAGTGCATTAGCACAGTTCTAGCCGAATAACAATCCTTAAACCTGCCACAACAACTACAATTTTTTTATAAAACTCTTAGCTGGAACTAGGTTGTTGGTGTTATAGTGAGTGGCCAAAATAGTGAGCGAATTTAAAACGGTCACTTACTTCAAATCGTCGTAAATTTCAGCATTACTGAATATATCGCAAGGTATTTTACGATTTTTACCAACCAATTAAATAAAAGTGTTCCATGAGCAATTATTTGTACAGATACTGTGCATATCAATGTTTTAAAAAATATGTCAAAATTTAACGATCTTAAGCCAGGACACGAAAAAAAAATGCTTCGGTTAACCTTAAGAACTCTCTAGAACTGCACAAGAATTGGTTAACAATTATGTTTTCACCACTGTTTCGCATTAACTCTTACTGTTGAATTATTTTTATTTTAAGTTAGATCAATATATCTCCACAATAAACTCAATCCCTAAACCACCTCATACCTCAAATTTGTTGGTTTGATTTATGATGACACTTTCCTCTTTTTAGATCCTTTAACAAATGTTAACAATCAGCTACATAGATGATATGTTTATACCTGAGTCAGTCCAAATGAACTGAAAAAAAGTTTTTTGCTCGACCATTTTTCAAAAAAATTAAATTTTTAATCTCAGAACTGTTTTCCAAAAATATTTTTTTGGTCTATTTCAAAATGGCGGTCACATATAGTGACTTACATATTTGATCAAGTGTTTTGTAAAATAAAAATAATTGTTAATATCCGAAAAATTGACTTCATTTTTATTAAAGTAATATTGTGAAATTTAAAAAAAAAAAAGAATATGGTGAGAATTTGTGGCGGAGTCCTGAAAACAAGGATTAATATATAAGAAAGGCATTTTATCAAATTTGTGACTTAAGTAAAACTTGCCTTTTAACATTTTGTGTGTCCACCTTTAGCTTTTAAAACTGCTTCAATTCTTCGTGGCATACTGTTAAATATATTTTGGCACTCCTCTGGTGGTATTTGATACCATTCGGATTCAGCTCTGGCATACAGTTCGTCAGAATTGCATGGAGTTGTAGAATGCGTGCTTAATTTTTTTGTAAGTTTTACCATAAGTGCTCTATGGGGTAAAGATCCGAAGATTGAGGGGGCCATTCAAGGACATTGAAGCCATGGTCCTGATTCCATGTCTTAGTAATCTGGGCTGTATGTTTCGGATCATTATGGTGTTGAAAAATATTGTCCTAAACATCCATACGCCACTTTTCTAGACTACCCATCAAACTATTATTTAAAATAGAAATGTAACCATCTGCTGTCATTTCGCCCAGCACTCTTTGACATAAACCGTCAACAGCAGAAGTCCTGCATTCCTTAATCATCCGCTTTTTCAGTCGACTACCTTTTTTACGCCAAGTCCACTCACGTCCATCCGATCCGATCCGATCCGATTGATTTTCGTCTCATCGGAAAAAATCATGCCAACGCATTCTTTTCAAACACCAAAGTTTTTGTACTTTTTTGCAAATTTTAAGCGCAGTTTCTTATGGCGCTCGGTCAGTAGTGGTTTTTTTACTTACCACAACCTTTCATTCCAACTGATCAAAAGGTCCGAAGGACCGTTTTGAAAATAAAGTTAGCAATACTTTCAAAATTCAAATTTTTACGAGGCTGTGAACAAAAAACTATAGAAGTCAGAAAGTACTAAAGGAAGCAAGACAAATATGGCCGCCATTTTGAAAATAGACCAACAAAATATTTTTTTGAAAACAGTTCTAAGACGCCAATACATTAAACAAATTTTAATTTAAATATGAACTGTTTTAAAAAATGGTAGAATAACCAGTGTTGGAACAGTTGTTTTGGTTTGACTCACCTGCAATAATTTTATGAAGTTATCAGCGTTTACTCAGCTTTTAGGCTGTGCTTATAACTCAAAGTTACAGCAAATCGAACAGAAACTTTTAACCGCTCTTCTCTTAATTTGCTAAATTAATTTTTTTTTTTTTCTTTTTATAAACGCTAGCATAGATCAGCCTGAAACAAATCGCTTTTGTTAAGAGTAGGAATTCAACTTTGGGTTGCGTTGTCAAATAATGCGCATATTTTTTGCATTTTTTGCGCTTTTTACAATTTTTAAAGTTTTCTATTTAGTTTTATAGTAGTTATAAATTGAAAAATCATTGCTTGTTAACATAAAAATCAGCGAGAAAAGTAAAAAATTTGAGTAAATAAAACAAAATAATTCATTTTGAACAAAAAAAAAAATATATATACCACATTTTACATACCTACATTTTCATTATCACATTCAGTAAACACACCTAAATAAAAAAAAAAATCATAAATAATTTTATGGCAGAATGTTTTTTTAATGAAATTTATCCAATTTTTTATTGGAAGCACCATAGATTGTTTTGGATCTAGTATTAAAAGTGTTAAATTTTTTATTCTTTTTACCTTTACCATGTATTTAATCTTCGAATCAACGTTCGACAACAGATCCCAATCAAGAAGAGAGTGTTGGTGAAATTTCGGTTCAAATCGATTTGTTCTCACATCCTGGCACCGGTGAACACAAAGTAACTGTGAAGGGTAAGTTAAATTATTTGCTCTCTGTATTCATATTTGAATGCTTTAAACTGTCTTACTCTTGTGTTTTTTGTTTTATTTATTCTTAAAACTAGTGGTCGCGGCGAATGATCTGAAGTGGCAGATTGCCTCGGGCATGTTTCGACCGTTTGTGGAAATCAATCTTATCGGTCCACACCTGCAGGAGAGAAAACGAAAGCATGCTACAAAATCCAAGTCCAACAATTGGTCACCCAAGTTCAATGATGCCTTTAATTTGTGAGTCTTATTAAAAATATACTTTCGAAAATATTAAATTCAGCATTTAATTCGATTCGATTTCGGATATTAGTTATTATTTATAAAGTTTGACGTATCCTGCTATTCGCTTCGCCAACTGGTGGAAGAATTAGTTTTCTTATAAGATTGAAATTGAATAAGATTATAAGATAAAAGATTGTGTTCTAAAGATTTTCGTTAAACCTTATGTTAATATCAAAGATGTTTTTTTTATATTGTATATCAGAGGAGCAGCCAATTGGGAATCCAGACCGGGCGGCTTAACCTCTCGGTACGCCGCTGGTCTGTTTTGATACATTTTGTGAGAAATAAAGGAAAAAAGCCTAAAAAATACAGTCGCTTCGAACGTATTAAACATTCTTATACGCTGCCAAGTATCTGGTTTTATACTTTTTCATTAGGGGTATTAATATTACCTTGGGTAGTTGGGTCGATTAGCAAATGACATACATTTTATTTTTCTAAAAGTGTCATTATACCCGAGTACCCATCTACCAATTTACTCTAGCTGACCCTTTGGCTTGTTTGGGTAGATTGATTGCTTGACAAATTGAGTACTTTTCCCAAAGTAAGCAATAATTGAATTGACAAAAGAAAATAAAATAAAGTAATAAGTAAGAGATACAATAAAAAACATGCAGCACTGCCCAAAATTATTCTACAAACAACATAATTGCAACTAAGGGTGCTCGCAGTTGTCAAAAGTACTCAATCAACACATACCCAACTGTATTGAGATAAGTTTTAAACCCCTGTTAGGATATATGTCTGGTGGTAAAGCAGTGTTTTCCAATGTCATATAACGTGTACAAGGATTTACAATTCAGAATCATTTTTAAAAAGTTGAACTAAATAATATTTTATTTTTGTACAGCACAATCGGAAACGATGAGCAGCTGGATTTCTTCGAACTGCATATCTGTGTGAAAGACTATTGTTTTGCTCGAGACGATCGTCTTGTGGGCGTGGCTGTTATACAATTGAAAGATATTGTGGAGAAAGTAATTAATAATAGACAAAATTCACAAAAACTATGATTATGAAATATTGTTTGATTTTATTTGCACCTGTTTTAGGGCTCCTGTGCTTGCTGGCTGCCGTTACAGAAACGTATACAAATGGATGAAACAGGATGGACAATATTGCGAATACTATCACAACGTAACAACGATGAAGTGGCAAAGGAGTTTGTCAAACTGAAATCGGAGACACGTCAGGAACCAATGATGGGCACGTGAACGGCTCAGTTGATCAACAATATACAGCATATTATTGTATGCAAAAATCATTGCTATATACAAACATATATAAATATTAATTCACACACTCACATATACCTATATCTTAAAAAAATATATAATATATATGTATGTGTATCTTTACATATACTATATCTATTTTCGTGTGTCGACATGCATAAATACTATAATATATATATGTCATATTAAACTTGTAGTAGACATGTGTATAATATAATATATATATATTATATACAACAAACAAACATACATTTAAGCCTAGTGGAAACATTTCTACGCCTACTAAACATATGCATATACATACATATACATTTATGTATGTATATACATATACATGTATATTTTTAAAAACGCATATATAAATTGTATATACATATGCATATATATGTATGTGCTATGACTGCGTTTGTGTGTGTACATATCTATATATTTATTAAACAATTATAAATACTACAAACACAAAATCTGGATACAAATTCTGCGTCTATTTCAGGAATGCTGGCTGAAATCCTTTCCATAATAAGCTTGTTTAATTCTATCTGCTTGATTCCGACGATAAATTTGTTATATTCTCTTTTCGCAAGGTGTATCGTCCCGTCTTTATCTATTGAATAATGAAGAAGCAATATCCATTGAGCAATTGAGTCCGGCGAATCTCTCTTATTTCCCTAATTTTTGACAAACAATAAATGATGTGACATATAAGTCACATTAAATCAAAAAACCAAAATTCAGACGAATAATTAATTTCACGAAAGTTCCCCAACTCTGACAGGCTATAAAAAAACAATTCTTAAAAATAAACAAGTGATTCTTCCCATGATACAATAAGAAGGTAGGGTAAGAAGCTTTGACAACACATATCGGTGCTGTTATGAACCAGAATACAGTGCTTCCATATCTTAAGAGAATCCAATGCGAGAAATCCGTTTATAGCAGTTAAAGTTACATCAGATGTAACATATTCAGATATTTCGCCCGATCTATCTGTTCATTCGTCCGTGCGTCCGTCTGTATGTTGTCCATAATTAGGAGAAGGAATTGAGATAATTGCATGAATGGTTCACATGGACCTACAGATCTAACTATATTTTTGGAATTAGCCCACGGATACGCCTTCCTCAGAATATGAAGTTAAATCACTTTGAGATTTTTTGTAATTTTTTCAGAGTGAGTTTTTTGTGCTTTTGTATAGTTGCTGACTGAGGAGATAAGATGATTTAAAAACAAAATAAGAAACGGTTATTTCAGCCCTTCAAAAAACATTGATCGTAGCGTTTTATTAAATATTTGTACACAATGACTGATAACTGGACCCTTAAGATTTACTGTTGCAGATGGGACTTAAACCGATATCTTTATTTTATTTTTTTGAGATATCACACTCAACCCTATGTTGGTTGCTCTCGTGCAATCTGTTCAGAGCTTTGATATAACCTATAAAAATGTGTTTTGCCACTCTTTTGTGTTTCTGAAACCAAAGTTTATAAAACCAAAGTTAAAAAATTTAAAGTCGGCTTCAAAGTTTTCAAAAAAATAAAAAGGCGTTTACTTCTCGTGTTTCAGTGTTTTCATTAAAGAATAAGAAGCTTCCTTTCTTCTGATGACAACTTGTATTATACCCGCTAACTTCCCCTAACAACAACTTGCTTTATACTTGTGTATATGATGTATGTTAGTTTTTTCATTAATATTATAATTATTATTATTATTATTATTATTATTATTATGTGTAGAGAAGTTCGTCCATAACATGGTAGAATAACAAGGTAGGCGCTTGTTCATTGGTCATGAAGTGCACTAGATGTTAAAATTGGCTGTTCGAATTTGAGTTTTTCTAATTTTTGTTGTGCCTTTAACGTTTGACGTTGATGGCACTTCAGCTTTCTTAGCATAAAATATGACATTTGAGCAGCCATATTAATATGAGCCTACCTTGTTATTATATTATGGTCCATAATAACTATATATACTATATATATACATATATATATATGTATGTATGTAAGTAAATAAATTGCATTACTAAGACCAATATGATATTTTTTAAGTGTAGTGGTGTTTTATTTTTATTACAAAAATTTGTTCATAGCAGATTTGCTTCATATTAAAAAAAAAAAAAAAAAACAAAAAGCAAACTAAGTATAATAAGCATACCTTTGATAATTAATATTAATAACAATTATAATAATAATGATGTTAAAAAAAATAAAGCGCAGAATACTATGTAAACTATGTATAAGTATAAATTTGTGTATGTAAACATAAAAGATAATAAATACTAAGCTTCAACTAACTAATCTAAACAAAATTAAGCTTAAGGTTCTGCGCAACTGCATAACCCAAATAATTATTGTTAAAACGATTTTGAATATTAATGTTATATAAGTATATTTGGGATATAAAATAAATATATATATATATATATATATATAATAAAATAATAAACTTAAAATAAAATATTTAAAATATCACAAAAAATAAAACAAAAAAGAAGCGCTTTAATACATTTATTGAATTTAAAAAAAAAAAAAACAAAAACTTGTGAATTTTTCCATAAATATTTCAAAACTTCAGTATAAAATGATAGAAAACTACGTGGATACAATTTTTGTTTCAAAATTACCGTTTACTTTATAGGAAAAAAATAAAAAAAAAACAACATACAAAATCTAGCATATAAATATTACAACAGGTGGTAGGTACTTTAAAAGAATTTAGCTCTATTATAACCTTTGTTATAATTATTTATAAATGAATTTAACTGTCACTAAAACAACAAATTTATAACAAAAACAAAACAAAAACAAAAAAAAACAATACTTATTTATTAATTCACTAGTTCAAATAATTTCGAAGTTAGTTTATTTTCATATTTTTCAAATGCTATAAAATGTTATAGACTATTAGGTAAACAGCAGAACCATATAAATATATAAATAACTAATTCAAAATAAAAAAAAAAAAAAACAAATATATAAATCAATAAATAACTAAATACAAATCGATTATCATTGTAAAACAAGAACAAAAACCAAAAACAATACAACACAAAAGAACAAACCAAAACTATTAGATATTCCAATTGTAGCTAGTCATATATATATTATATGTATGCTTAAACCATATATATATGCATATAAATTTATACGTATTTATTTCTTTATAAGATATATGCATTCGTTAATAATATATATATTTATATATATATATTGTTTCTTTAATACTCGCATATATATGTATGTATATTTAACGAAACGCAAGTCTTTAATAAATACATATGTAATACATAACTCGAGTTTTATTTTCTCAAATATTAGGTTTACGTAAGTGAAAAAACAAAACAGAAAATTTCATGAATTTTCGAATAATTCTTGTATAGTAAGTACACCTTTATTATCTGATTGACCGAGTTTTGTTCAGTTCAGTTTCGAATTAATTACTAATTTTTTTTTTTTTATAAATTATTAAGGCCATTTCCTCACGGAGCAATTGCAACAAATGTTGCTTAGAAAGTTTCAAACCACTGCAATTCAAAAAAAAGGTCTGCAGCGAACCATTCATTCTACTTGTACACTAGGGATGATATTTGATAATTTTGGAGGGGACTTTTTTTACGCTTCTTACTTTTTCGGAAGCGAGAGTAGGTACTTTATGTTAATCTATATATAAATAGGCGTTGGGAAAACAGTTAAATTAAACAGAAATCTTCTTCCGTGTTTCTCTACCGATTTTGATAATTGTTTTTTTTTTAATGAATTAGAGTGCGAAGTAGAAGTGCACCAAATATTTTGTATCTATAATTATAAAAAGGCAAACAAAAAATTGGTCGACCCCAGATGATACTAGTATGATAAAATAAGCTTTTGTTTTATTGCCGAAGCACTACACGGAGAAAAAATTGAGCAGAAAACAACCACAAGCCAATTAATTTTAGGAGTGATTCTGAGCTAACTTTTTTATCCTTATGTGATTGTTTATCTGTGGCGACCGTGGCATGCAGGTTAAGTGTGTGGCTTAGCATGCTCGAGAGCCCGGGTTCGATCCCTAGCCGTGGCGAAAAGTTTTTTCAATAAAAAATTTTTCTGACCGGTCACCACCTCTCTGCAGACAATGGCAAACCTCAGAGAGTAAATAATGCCATGTAAAGCTTCTTGAGAACAAAAACTTTAGCCGTTCGGAGTCGGCATAAAACATGTAGGTCCAGTTCTCGGTCAATTGTGTGCAAACATTTAATAACACACACAACACAATTGATCATAAGAAGCTCGGTCAAAGTCCTTTCAAGGGCTGAAATGGCCAATTTGTTTGTTTTTGTTTTTGTGATTGTTTATCAAAAAATTAACACGCACATTCGTGCATAATGTATGTGATTTTTGGCTCATTTATCAAAATATTAATATGCTCACTTGTGCCCAATTTATGTAATATTGGTATTGTTTATAAAAACAAAAACATGCTTATTTGTGTCCATAAAATAAATAAATAAATAAAGAATATCCAAAGCACAAGCCCTCATATTACAACAAAGAACAAAAACAAAACAAACAAAAAATTTGACAAGAACCAAAATAAGAATTATATTTTTATTGTCCAAATAAAATACAACCAATTCGGACAGGAAAATATAATTTTTTAATTTATTCTCTGGACTTTTATACTAACAGGAACAAAAAACCAACTGAGAATTATGTCGTTCGGTTGCTCATTTTTTAAAACAACAAACAAATTAATTTTTTTACAAACAAGCCCAAGATAACACGTATTGAGCATAAATTGACGTATTTATAAAAACAAATTTCAAGCTCAATTTCTGGCATAAACTGCGAACGTGAATATCTTGATTTGAAATGGTTTTGAGCTCTATTGCGCTGATTTCAGTTACGAACGCTTTGGGCTTGATTTAGTCCATTTTGTTCTCTCCGTTACAACAAAAAAATAACAAAAAATTGCTTTTGAAAAAAACAAATTCGGTGTGGCGTGGAGTTACTTTGTGCCGCATTTATGTTAAAGGTTAGTGAAAAGTGGAAAAATTAGACGAAAACCTGCTGCAAAGTGCTGCCCCTAGAGGGGTGAAATGTTCGACCAACTTCCATTAAATTTTTTTCCCAGACATTTTTTAGGGGAACATACCTGCTCCAATCTCCACCCCTTAAGGGGGTTACCAAACAACAACATTGAAATTTTTAGGAAATTTTGCCCCATCGCTTCCAGGGTGTTCCTAGTAAGGTAAAATGTCTGTCTGACCACCATTGGTTTTTTCATACCAACATTTTATCTCAACATACCAACCCTCTATTTACAACCCTTGTTTTTTTAAACATTTTTTTTTTCTAAAATCGGCTTCCATGGCACCTATGTGCATTCCAAACGGCTGAAATGAGAGAACGAACCACAGTAACTTTTCTTCTCCTAATTTGTATCGAGCATACCTGACGTATATAAGAAAAAAGAAATTTTGTAAGAAAATTGGAAGCAAATTAATTTCTTTTTGTCATGGGATGGATACGTATTTCTTTCGATTTTCGGCGACGACTTGAAGCAAAAATATTCTTTCCTAATATTGCTGATTTCCGTTGCTGCCACAATATCTTCGCTATCATCTTCCACGTCTTCTTCGATGACATCAACATTACCTGCCATTATTATAACTTCTATCATCTCGTTCTGTTCATCGTCAGACGATTCGTACATCTGTAAATCCATCTGAAAATTTGTTGATCGGTTATCTCAAATAGATACTGTTTAATTTTCTTTGTGAATGTATTTAAAAAAAAAAAAAACAATTCTTTCGGTCTCAATATTGAGAATAAACTTACTTTTTTGATGGTTTGTATTTCCGAAAGTACTGCTTTTGGGCTAAAAGGAGTTGGGGACTTTCGAAAATCGTAAGGAGGTAAAAAGTGGATATCCACTACAAATATCATCAGTAGGCACATAAATGCAGTATAAATCGATTTCGAAAGCGCCAAAAATTACACAAAATTAGAAATGCTCACTTTCAGTGTTGAGTGGTACTTTTTGGAAACTTCGCCAAATATTTCATTAGCTTAAATAAATTAAGACTTACTGAAGGTGTTCCATGGGACAGGCAAGAGTTTCCGATCTTGCTATTTTATCCATTGAAAATGAGCTTGAAATCAATATAACTGATTGCGACGAGGTTATTTCAAATATTAGAACTCTTAAAGTAGGAAATGTCAGTATTTAAGACAGCTCACAATGCATCGGAATGGTACGAAAATAGTAGCAAAATTTTTTTTCTTATATTTGCTAATTTTAGAATATTGAACCATATTATTAAGTTATATACAATTTAAGAGATTTTGTAACATATCTTTAAAACCTTCTTGGGTTCTTGGATTTTAGCAAAACTTCTTTGAAGTATTAACTTTTGACTTTCAAAATAATATCTGCACCTTTTCATAAACAAGAAAGTTATACAAGATAAAAAATAAGGTCAAGCTAATTTCTATAATTTTCAATAAACATCTAGTATCTATTTGTCTAGCATTCTTACTGAGTTTCGTTAGGATCGGGTTACTTTACTACGTACCTTCTATGGATAATAAACTCAAATAAAATCAAATAAGATCCTTAAAAGGGAAAATATTTTTAATGAAAGTTGGAAAAATTGTATTAGCCTCCACGTCGTTAGTTATTAAAGGTTTCGAAGAGGTCATTTCCTACCCTGGAGGAGCTGCATGTATTGCTCAACATCATCCTGCAGAGTCTTTTTTAACTTAGCAGGTATACCAAACTCAGACTTGTTGCGTTCAAGCAGCCAAAATAGGGCTAGCGCACGCTGCTTTTTAATCGACAATTGTTGGTGGGTGTCGATTTGGTATCTGATATCCAGATGATTTTTTTTTAATTTAAACAAGAACTTCAGGTGTCAAACCTATTCAGTCAAGTCTGCCTTGGTTCCTTCCCTATAGAGTTCGGACATTCCATGTTCATATCCGTAAATCATTGTCCACTTTTCGTTTGCGGTGGTCGTCAAAGTAGTGAGGGTTCATATCCGAAGCTGTTTGGTTTTCATTGGGCGGTTGTAATATGGTGAGACCTAAACGCTACGCATATTCCATTTGTATGGCCTTGGAGATACCCCTCATGTTTACAGTCTAGAGGACAGGAAGTTTCCGGCATTGTGTTTTTAAGGCGGTTACGACTCGCTTAACCGTGACACTACCCGTAACCTGTGTTCCGGAACTATACGGAACAGGAAAAAAATTACACTAAACCGTTAGGACAGCGGACAGATTAAAAGACGCTCGTGCGTTCATCAGCGGACAGAGTAAAGGAATGGTGCTCTCGTTTGTAAAATAATGTAGGCTTCCCTTCAACTTTAATTTTCTTATCAAACATCAATTGCAAAAAAGCTTTGCTTCTCTCTGGTATCCAGCGACGCACCTGTGCCCTACACCTGAACAAACGTCTAAAATACAAGCGTATCAAATAAAATTACTGCAATTTGAAGATAATCATCTGTATAGAGTTTTAAGTTTTGGGGTTGTAAACCGAAAAAAATGGAGTAAAAATACAATTGCGGCATGTAGGAATATTTCAAACACCGGATTCGAGTGCAGTGACCTCTTCTGATTACCCTGAAATCATGTATCACATTTTTGTGTTATTAAGAATTTTTCTCAAATCCTCAATGCTCCGTATCAATTTTATAGCGGATGAAAAGTGAATAAATTTGTATGAACTGTGCATTGACTGCGTTTTCAACAATAACCATTTTTTACTCCGAATCCTAAAACTTCAATATCGATACGCCACGAGCTTACTCACCGGTTTACACAATAGGTTAAACAACCAGTTTGAGTTATTTTCCCGCCGCAACTGATCCGCCGTTTTCCACTATCAGCAAGTATATTTTTTTAGGAATGACAATTTGGCATCAGAGCATCTCTATTGAATAATTTTCTATTATCGAAATATAGAGTGCTTAACTATGTGTTCTCCTTTTTCATCTTCCCTAGAACAAATGTCCTCCTTTGTGTAATCCGTTGTCCTCCTAAGTCAAATTATGATCTGATAATCCTCTTCTTACATAAGTCAGTGTTCTCTCGTTGAAAAATTATCATATAAAAATATATTTATTCAAATGGTAAATGGTCATTCTGCAAAATGCCAAAAGGAATTCAATGAATTTTCTAACCAGTCGAAGAATTCTACAGAAATGCAAAAATCTAGCGTTAACTTGCATATAATGAGCCGTTTTTTCTACTGAAATGAATAATTAACGAAAGCAAGGACTAAATCTTATAATTTTATTGAATTGAAAAAATTGTATTTCCACTTTACTGAAAATTCGTCTGCGGCAAAAAATTTACTTTCGATTGACACTACTATGTGTAGAAGTATAAACTGTGTCGAAAAACAAAGTTTTAAAAGTTCAACTCTATTTCTAAAGCTTACCTTGAGTGTTTCATTGGTTTTTTACAAAGTCAGGATTATATTTTAGGAGTAGTTTTGATTTTTTTATTTTAGAAAATATGACTCCTTCAAATCATATTTAAGATCATATTATAAGATCCCAAAAAAATTGTTTGTTTAAGCTAAAAAAACATATTTATTTATCGCTTTGTGAGTAGTTATAATTTGTCTAAATAATACTTAAATATTGACTTATAAAAATTACTTTGTTTTGTATTTTGTATTTTCATTCAAAAAATATGGTAAAATTATACATATGTCACACCAATATGATCGCTCTAAATTACATGTTTTAGAGTAATTTTAAATAAAATATGATTACATAGTTGCCTGATTACGAAGTATATATAGCAACAATAACAGCAATATTCCCCACATGTAGAATTTTTTATTTTTCGTGGATCGCTCTCGCTTTTTATGGATTCAACAAGGTCTTATCAGAACAATATCATCAAGTTCTGTTTACAATAACAAGGAGCCGGCGGAAAGAGTAAGTTACTTCCTATTGTTCAACCGACAAGGCATTTTTTTTTTTTAAGTACAAGTTTATATTTAGTAAACTAGCATACAAAAGTTTTGGCAGTGATGACGAAATTTCATAGTGATATTATGTGAAAATTTTCTTATATATCTTATGAACGTCTATAAAGTATGAAATAAAATTAACATTGGCTTGCGGAAACACATATGTTTTATTTTTATATTGAACTCATCATTGTTTGATTTCAATAACCAAGTTCAATTTCTGCGAAACTTTAAAATGATTAATGCTTAAAATGAATTTTGTTCGATGGTGCCTTCTGTGCATTCATCGACGAAAAAAGAAAAACGCCAATACTGTGCGAGATTCGTTGTGTTTTTAAATCTATCATATTCTTAATATAAATACTTTAATGAAAGAGTTTCGTACGCTAAGAAAACATAAAATAGAATAAGCGTAAAGCTTAACCTAAAACGAAAAATAAAAATATATACAGAAAATAAAAAAAACCTATGTGATTAGCAGCAGTCGCCTTGTGTGCAGCTTATGTTATGTTAATGCTGCTGTTGATGTTTTTGTTCTTGAAGTTGTTGTTGCATTTGTTGCTTTGTCTCAGATTTTAGCGTCTTGTAGCGACCTTTTTCTTGCGTGTTTTCTGGCGGTTCACATTCAAATGATGCCATTGATAGCGTGTTTTCATTAAGCACCGCACTGCTCTGCAGAAACATTATAACGATGGGATGCTTTTCAAAGGGACAGTTGACTTTTTTCCACTCATTAAATTCCATCACTTGCTTGGACAATTGTGAACATTTTTCAAAGTTTATATGATTGTTGGACAATCTGGGAAAAAAACAAAAACATTTGAATGGTATTTTTTATATAAAATAAAATTTATATATACTCAACCTATTAGAACAGCCCTCGTTTAAAAAGTACAAATCTTTGACAAATAAACTAAAAAATGGTATTATTATTCGTTCACGCTCATCAGTTGCTCCTTCTGAACGCCACATTGCAGCCTTTAGAGTAGAGCGGTAGCTATTAAAATTTGATGTAGGATCCATCTGATGCTCGAGTACAGAAAATTTTGCAGATTGAACCTTAGACCACTATTAATATTTAATTTCTTTTAGTTAAATTTATTCGTTGATAAAGTAAAAAAAATATTTTTCTAATAACCGTTTTTTTAAGTCTTGATATTGGTGCCAAATTAAGACCTGCTATAATAGCCATAAGACTATTGAAATTTCCAATATTGAAACATTCTCGTGCCGTCTCTATCCAGTACTCAATAATACGCACTCGTAACTTTTTCTTGGAATACTGTAATTATATTATATACAAAATTTAGTTAAGTCAATTTACCGTGCATAAATAAACAATCAAATTTTTCAACTTACTTTTACTATTTCACTAGCAGTTAGATAACTCAAGCGATTGAACCACTGAACATACGACTCTAAATTGCGCGTCTTTTTTATGTCATTCAGTGAAGGACACATCACAGCAGCTACATTTCCAGTAAAGTCCGCACTATCCTGAGTACTAGTGTTTCCTGCAGCTTGACTGGCAAAGGTATGTTGGTATTCTTTAGCGAAAGCTTGCACAAATTCCTCAGGCCCAATATGTGATAAACGATCCAATTCTATTGTAGTCAGCTGATGCGCCAATTGAGCCGAACTAGGACACAAGTCCATGATACCCGGTATTTCATTAAAAGAAGATGCAGAGTTTGAATTTGCGAAATGTCCAGACAAGTGATGCAATGTTAGATTGACTGAATTCGTTGAGCTGTCACTTTGTGGATGATTGTGTTGCAGTGCATCCACATTTGAATAATGCGAATGAAATTCAGCTGCTTGTGTACTTAATGACGTATTGGCATTACCCGCTGAGAGCGACGATTGAAGCAATGGCTGACTCTTAATCGCTGTGGAAATTGCTGTCGTTGAACTTCTTCCTAACGGATTGTGCGTGGTTGGAACTGTGGTTGAACCAGCAAATGTTCTTTCTTGCTTCGAATCTGTTGCATTAAACTCAGACGTTGTAAGAGACTGCAGGAAATCCTCGTACTTTTCCAACACCGTAAGACGCTGTACAAGCAGCTGTAGTATTCGTGAAACTTGCTTTCCAAGCGCATTATCAATATATACACACTTGCGAGCAAGAATTCGTACCTGTTGCATTAAGCGCTCGTCTCGAAAGTCATACGGAAATGTTTCAATCCATTCGGCTAGCAAACGGATACAATTGTGTGCTGAAAGTTGCATGGACAACTGCTGATGACGCTGTTTCTTTTGAGAAACAGCTGTAGTTATTGTTGCGCCGGCGCACATCTTATCTGGCGAAATCGTTGCATCAGTACTGTTGAGGAAGCATTTCCTCACCTCTTTAGCATCATCCACAACATCAGTATTTTGTATTTCGTGCTGCTGTTGCTGCTCCCATGTTGTTGAGATTTTACTTAACAATTCGTGAGGTCGTATAAAAAGTCGTGCACTTAATAAAAACGAAAATATGTAGGTGCTTGTTGGATAATAGTCACAAGTGGGCACCATATGTTCGATGAGAGCCTCCAATGAGCCGGACACCAGTTGACCATCATAGTAGACAAGACAATGTTGCTCATCTACTGTTTGTTGCTGTTGTTGGTACTGTGCAAGCAAAGTCTGCGGTCGAATGTGTTGATAACTTTTTTGTCCCTGTTTTTGTAAATGCTGAGTGTCGGCAATATTCGAATGATCTCTGTGATTTTTCGTCGACGAAGAAGGTGATGCTGATGTTTCTGATCCCGAAAATGTTACATTAGTTGAAGCTGTGCTGGATTGCACTGTAGAAAGCGACGTATCGGCATTGTTTATGGCTTTTTTTATTGACGTCGCACTTCCATTGCTGCCACCACTTTTTCTGCCACTGTTCACGTTACTAGGCATGGGCAACATTTGACGTTGAGCATTTGATCCCTTAAGTTCTACATCATAATTCTCCGTATATGGCACCTGTACAGGAATAAATTAAATAAGCTATTAAAGCAAGAAATATAATTCTGGCAGATTGTAAAAAATATAAATCGAAAGAAAGTCTAATTTCTATAAATGACTACAATTATAGTGAATTATAAGTGAACTAGCAAAATCGCGATAAAAATACTATGCAGGAAGTTATTTTTTAATTTAATTTTTTTTTTTAATTTTAAGCTTTTGTTAATGTTCTAAAAATTTCTTCAAGTGAAAATTAAATGGAAAAAAAAATGTATTTTATAATACTTGGTTTTGGTTTTAAAACTACTCGAAAAAAAAATTTAGTGGAATGTTGGCAAGTTATCCTTTGGTAGTGATATGATAGAAAAAATTTTATGTATTTTCAATGATATAACTGAGGAACCCTGTTAAACCCAAAATTTTCTGATAAATATTTTGAACAGAATTTTGTTGTATTTTATGACACCAAGAATTAAGGCCGACCATGAAACTGAATGTCAGATTTTGACAATTTGTCTTAACTGTGTGTAAGGCATTCTAAACACATAATAATATTGAGTATTGAACGATACGTGAACTGCAACAAAGCACTCTGGAGAATATTTTCATTTGCCATGCATGAACGTTATCCGACTATTGTGAGAACGCAGCACAGCGAGTGGAAAGACCGCCAGTAACCGCAAGGTTTTTCAACTACCGACAGAGATTGCTTTACTCGGAGATGTTTGGATATTACACATGGAATGCTTCATCAAAGAAATGGTTACGCAGAAAGCAAGGCCAAACAGAAGAAGAATATCCTGGTGTGTTTTCAACTGATGCATTGGGAAGAATTAACACAATTCATCCAAAGAACGACGATTGCTTCTATCGTCGGTTACTTTTGATTTATGTGCGCGGTTCAACTTCATTTGAGTAATTGCGGACTGTGGATGGTATGAAACTTTTCGAGAAGCATGTCAAAAGTTACAGTTGCTTGAACACGACGATCAAACGCCAGACGATGCAATTGCTTCTTCGCCTGCCAATGAATTTCGTCAACTTTTCGCTATGATCATTTCAACATGTCAGCCCTCAAACCCACGTCAATTATGGGATACGTACAAGAATGACATCGAAGAAAACATTTTGTATCGCTTTGTGATGTGAAAATTTGTGTTTGCTTATGAGTGGCAAACTAATGATTGAAACGCGTATGCCAGCACCAAATCGTCAAACTAGAGATGTATTGATTCGTGAAGTAGAACGTGAGTGTGGTTACGACACGACAACTTTCCAACAACAAGTACAAGCAAACGTTGCACTGTTGAATGAACAGCAAAAGAGTGCGTATGATCAACTGATGAAGACTGTCCATGATGGAAACGGTGGACTATTTTTCCTTGATGCTCCCGGCGGAGATGGCAAAACGTTCCGGATTATTAGCAGAAATACGTGCTCAGTGGCATTGCGTTAGCTCTCGCATATACTGGAATCACTGCAACACTGTTGGACGGTAGAAGGCGACTTCCGACAAACACTTCCCGTGGTTCCAAAATCAACAGCGGCGCATGAACTAAACGCATATCTTAAGTCATCGTATTTGTTGCGATACATGAAAACCATTCGATTGAGTTGAATATACGAGTGTTCCTGCAACAGGATACAACCGCAGAAGTTTTCTCAAAAGAACGAATGATGAACTTATCAATATAATGTATAACCGAACATTGGTCAAAATTATTGTAACTACGATTGGTTGAGTGCACGTGCAATATTAGCAGCAAAAAATATTCATGTCAATGACTTGAATCGGACGATTCAAAATCAAGTTCCGGGAGAACTGCGGTCATACAAATAGATCGATCGCTTAGAAAACGAAACGAAAACGAATCGTCAATTAACCAGTAGAATTTTTTAACTCTTTGGTTTTGCATGGCATGCCACTTCATCATTTGAGTCTTAAAGTGGGATCTGTCATCATTATGGTTTGGGTTTTTGACAGTTATATAAATATAATGACTATAAATGTCAATAAAAATGTTAATATCCCGTGGAACATCTCATTGAAAAAAAGGCAGACAAGCAGTTTTCATTACACAAAACGTTCATGCCATCCGAAATGAAAAAACCATATGATACATATATGATGAAACTTGAAACTATATCAATTTTAAGTAAAATATGACAAAAACTGCAGAAATGTGAAATTTAATTCAATCTTGATACATTTTTCGCTATTTAAAGTGGTCGAAAAAAACAAAGCAAGATATCAGCTCAATTCAAACTCTTCACCAGTCAAACCAGACAATTCAGTCGTGGTGAGCAGTTTGAAAAATATGATTTCTGAGCTAATGTGTGTTAAAATTTTGTGAACGTTCGAAAACTGTATATGATATTCTAAGAGGGCTCAAAAGTTACATGAGGTTGTGATGAAGATCAGTTAAATAATATTTTAGGAAAATAAAAAATATCTTGCTCTCCCACAAGGATACGATCTTAAAATGCTTTGATCTAAATAATAAAATATCTTGCCAAACACGATGCCACTCACGGCTTTTACCTACAGTGTCCTATAAGTAGCATATTCGAAGCGGAAGTTATACTCGAAATGGCACCGAACTTTTGATTGGTATCTTATAGTCTAAATTTTGCTAATATTGATAACAGTACTTGCGTATTTCTAATATTTGACAAATTATTAATTTGCATATTTGTCAAATATCTATTTTCTGATTATTGAGGATATGTATGTATATTTCAACGAAATTTTTGCTTTTGGTGCCTTTAATTATTTCTGAACAACAACCTGGCTTAAAGTATATATTCAAGATACCAGGTAAAGACCACTCCAGTTTTGGGATTTCATTTTCATTACTTCTATAAACAAAATAGACATCATCTTAGCTATAACTTCGCAGAACAACATAACCCAAAAATGCTTTCATTTTATCAAAAATCACCAAATTGAAATTTAAGTAAACCTAAAGTAAATCTACACCGCTTGAGTTATTATTTCGATTTGATCTATACAATTTTTTCGTATTTAGGTATAAAAACAAAAACATAAAGAAAATTGATTATTTCAGTCTTTGAAAGGAATTTCAAATTTCGGTTTCACGATAGAAACTTAGCTTATGATTTAATGTGTTGTGTGCGAGAACTGGACTGAACTACTTCCTGCGATTTTCGATTGTTTGCAGACAGGTGATGGCCGATAAAAAATTATGTATTTCTATTGAAAAATTGTATGTGTCAGATGGCGATTTGAACTCGAGTCTGCCGAGATTCGTTGGCTCGCAGGCCACACACTGAGCACACGCAGCCATGGCCGCCAAACAAAAGGATTCAAACAAAAAATTTAATTCAAATTTGTTCTATTTATGTGTCTATAGCTGTACTTTAAAAAGATGGGTTCCTTTCTTAAGCGATAACTTTTTTATGCAATCTTTTTCGGCCAAACCGCTCTGGGACCATTTGCTAACTTTCATAATCTATGGAAAAATGATAAAAAATTATACAGTTTTTTGCCAAGCTTCACGAGAACATCCCTTTAATTTGAAATTAAAACTATTTTTAAGCCAACCAAAACCTTTTTATCTTAATTTCTGAGCTTATTATTTTTTTAATAAAACAAAAAACAGCTGTTTCAACGAATTTTTATTGAAATTTTAAGTCCAATTTTATCTTCATCATCGAAATATGTAATTTCTGTCCACTTGCTATTAAAACTTCACAATCTCCTTTTAGCTAAGCTGGGCAAACATTATCTCGGATGATCCCAGCATAATCTTCACAACATATGTTGCCATCCACAGGAGTCGCGATGTAAATGGCAGTTCGTAGATCATTTAGCTGATTTTAATTTTTTTATTCATCAAGATCTTAATTGTATTCAAACATTTGTTGCGGGAATGTTAAAAAAAAAAGGTAAAATATATAAACTGATCAAAAAATTAAATTTTTTTTAAACGTGATAATAAGCGATTCAAAACCCAAAAAAGCGTAGAAAATCACACGAAACGCGAAAAATCATGCACCCTAAGCAACACACCAAAACCATATGGTAAGGTTTAGAATAAAATAAAAAAAAAAAACATTTTTTGTCAACAAAACTTATTTCGCATTTCAAAGCTTATTTAATTAGCCATCGATATAGGTGTAATTATGATTGCAATCGGTCGAAAAACAAGCATTGCCATATGCGTGCACCATTTAGGAAAATCTGATTTATTAACTTTTGCTCACTTTAACTTGCGATAGCTACACTAATTTAACTCAGAATAAGACAAACTTACACTTATTGGCAAGCTGCAAATATTGCGCCTAAAAGCATTAGAGTTATTAAGCGAAGTTTACGAGAGAGCTCCATCTGGAAATTTTAAATTGTTGGTGAACAATTTTTTTGGTTGAAAACACAGATGTTAACACATTTAAATACCTTAACCCTTTCGTGAACCTTATCCATTGTAATGGACATGCATTTGAAATGAGTGTAGCATAATGCAAACCGTTATTTTTGATTAAGAATGCATTGCAAACAGTGCAATGATCTATACTTTCCTCTATTTTTGCCCTTCATTTCAAAATTTGTGTTCAAAAAAATAGCACGTGCTGTTTCTATGAGAGCATGTTGAGCCGAAAAGAAAACAACCAAAGTGAGTGAAAGTTTTTTTTACTATGTTTATAAATGAATTTTTATGCTGTTTCTGTTTGTTTAAGTTATAGAAAATAAATGCAAAATAATAGTGAATGTCTATAAAAAAACATATTTGTTGTTTTACTTGAGAAAATAAATTTTTAAGTGCAATGTCCATTGTAAAGGACATACTCAAAAATTTATTCCTTTTTTATTTATAATTTTGTTTTATTTGGAATGTATTTATCATAAATTTAGACTTTTTAAATGTTTTTTTCATTACTATTTGTAAGAGTTAATAAGTAATTCAATACCAAAAAAATGTCGATTTGACAAATGAGAGTTTATTGTATCCATTTTAAGTAAAACTTGTAAGATATCGTTCATACACTGAGAAAACAAAAAAAAAAAAAATAATAAAACTCACATTTTAAAAACGGTTAGTAAAATGTTTATTTTAAAAACATTCTACGCCATGCAAAAATTAAAATGCATGCTTTAAAATACAAAAGTAAAATGAAACGTTTTAAAAATAAAAACATACATTTTACAATGATATATTAAGGCAAAATGAATATTTTCAAAAACATTCTAAGCCATACAGAAATTAGAACGCATATTTTAAAATACAAAAAACAACCGTTTTAACATATTTACTTAACTGAAAACGGATTAACAAAAATTTTATAAAAAAAGGCATGTTTTTGTGTAGATTTTCTGTCACTATTTAAGAGTTTTAAGTAGTTTTAATAATGTTTTGGTACATTAAACTTATCGTTACCAATAGCTCAGTGGAAGTGTGCTAGACTGGCATGCAGAGGACATAGGTTCACATCCTGACTGTTTATGTATCAAAAGTATTAATTTAATAATTTAAATTCTTAATGTTTCATCAACTCATTAGTCAAAAAAAAACGCTTGAAATAAGTTCGCACATACAATCTCAAAAACAATCTATCAAAATATATCAAAAATATATGTGTCCCACAATTATTTTTTTATTCAATACTTTCAAACTTTCTTGTTTGACGACCACGTACAAACTTACAAAATATCTTGTACAACCGAGTGTCATATCTTGTGCAACCGAAAAATCAACGGTACTTCCGAGAACACAAACTCGTCGCCTATTTGAAATTTTAACGATGCTTTGATATTTAAAAAATCAGTAACTGCAGACAACTGTTACGTTGCCATATGGCAATGCTGGGACAATTCAGGTTAAATAAAAAACAAAATCTTGCAGGTTTCGTCAGGGATTGAAGCCTGAACGGCTGAGTATTAAACCGCTGGCAAGCTCGGCTAAACTTCAACTTTATAAAAGGTGATTAAGTTAAACTTAGTACGTGTAGGCAATGGAGGCAATTAAAAGCTCTATTTAAAATGTTCATTTAATTTAATTTTAAAATAAAATTAATAAAAGGTTTATTTTAGAAAATCAAACGAACGTTTTAGTCACTCATTTTAAAATGTGCGTTTTTAAAATAAAAATAAACGCTAGAGTAAACGCTTTCAAAAGTAGCACGTTTCTGCTAGTTGAAAATATAGTTTTCTCAGTTTATCTATAATAATTATTTCTTCGAATTTTTATAAACTGAAAAAGTGATATTTTAGTTATTTCGAACTTAAAAAAGCTATATGTTTGCTTCTAAAACTCTCTTAGAATATGGAACTCTCATTTAACTCTCCTTAAACATAACATCTTAACTCACTGGATATTTGATTCATGCTCAAACCTCCTTGTCAAAACGATAAATTAAAAATATAATGACGAAATCTACATCATTTACTAATTTTGGGTGTTCTTTTTGAATATGAGGTTTTATGCTTTAGATTTTGGTTAATTTTATTTGAAAATGTACTGAACAATTGAAATTTTTGTTTTAATTATTTGTTGCATACTCCAAGCTTTGGGCAAAATTGTAAAATTGCGTGTTATTCTCCAAATAATTTTGAAATAAATTGATATTAAACGAAATTTTTTACATAAAGTGTAACATTTCAATTGATTGCTTTACATTTTCAAAATATATTTAAAGCTCTCAGTTATGCTGGATTCAAAATGGAAATAGAAGAATTGGGAAAATAACGAGTTTTCTCAAAATTCGATAATAATTATTGTAAATATTTATTTGAAGTTAAACAAGAATTAGAGGTTTAGAACGTGTGCTTCATAAATTTTAATTTATTTAAACGAAAATATCAGATTTTTTACAATACTTTAGCAGAAATATAATTATATAAATTATTCATAATAACTAATTTATGCATATACTACAAAAACAATTATGACATTACACGGCATATTTTTATAAACAAAACTAAGCAAAGTATATATCCAAATATATTTTAAAGTATTATCAACGTGGCAAATCTTTCCGAGCTAATTTCAGAGAAATCAAAAACTTGAGCAAAATATTCCATAAACAAAAGCAGAAAAAATGTTAAAGGAATTTTTTATGAAGTACGGGTACATTGAAAAAATTCTTTATTATTCTGATCTGCAATAACAAACGATTAAAAAATAAAAATATTGAAACTGCAATAATTACCACATTTTTCTGAGTAGTTGTAGTCTTCATTTTGGCAGCACCTGCGTCTTCAAGGTTATTTCCTTGAACTATTTCATTACATGAGCTGCTGCTAACAAGATCACAACACGAAGACAAGGAGTTTGCTGCTCTTTGTGACATGCTATGAAAAATGCCGTCATGTCCGGAATCATAGCTGAGACTAGATTTCTTGCACACTCCCTGTGGTAGTATATTTGAGGCACTGGCTGCTTGATTCAACATAAATGAGCATGAAGAAGACGCCAGAGCAGTACTAGTTATGTCCATGGAAGAATCAGTTGGGTATGTAGAGTAATTAGAAATAGTCGAAGCTATGCTGGATGCAGTATCTGAACTGCAGAGTTGTTTTGTGGCGTCAGAGTCATATTCTCGCGTCATTTTTCCAACAGTATAACGCTCAGCAGTGTCTTCAGCATTTCGATTTTTGGTCGGTGTAGGCTGGCTAAATACGGATATTGTCGCGCTCTTATTGAGACTAGCATCTTCACGATTTTTGCGTTCAGGTCGTTTGGGCGGTGAATCTTTTACCGAGTTCATTTCTTTCATCTCTGGTATACCACCACACCCAGTCTCATTGACATTGCGTAAATGCGGCTGCCAAAACTCTTTCTTATTGGAATTATAGGTGTAGTCTTCTTTAGTTTCAGTCGAGCGCTCATCAAGCACACAGCCACCACGCGATACAGAGACCTCCTCTGTGGTGACCATACTAGACTTGACCGATAATGACGTATCAAGCTGAACAGGCTGCTTTAATAGACCAGCCTGCAAAAGCAGCTGGTTCAGTAAATCAACCGAAGGCATTTGTCCAATCAATAGAGCCGCCTTAATTGCATCTGCTTCGTCGCCAGCCAAACCATCGAGCTGCACAGGAACTCCATTAATGAACAACACCTCCTCTTGACGCACCGAAGACATCTTCTCGCAATCGACTATTTTGACGTCCTTTCCAAAAATCGAATGCACCGTCTTCAAAATCTCGTCATCCATAACGACTCAAGCAGTGAAGCGAATCGCCGCACACCAAACCAAAAACTTGTCCACCCAAACTGAATCCTCAGAAGCAGTTAGCTTACGAGTAAACTACAGAAGTCCGCAGTGCTGGATTGTCACTTGTGACGTATGTTCGAACTTTTTCTGGATAGTTAATGTTCATTGTATTTAGTTTTGCAGCTTATTCGGTAATATTTATATGCATACATACATACATGCATACATATATACATATGTATATTTATATTGAAAAAGGAAGGATCCCCCACATATATGTGTGCCTGTGTGTGTGTGCGTATGAACGCCAGTTATGTTTAGACAATACGTATGGCTTGGAACTGCAAGGAATTAAAAGGAGGAGAAGAGCAGCTAGATGCCAAAGAGATATTTAAAATAAAAACAGAAATTAGAAAAATTATGTCACTGAAAATAAAGCTATTTAGTATTAATATTTCTTATATTACAGTTATTTCGATTTAAAAGCTTTAGTTTTATAGTAAAACTCAGTTTTGAATGGTCAAGCAACTTTCCTATCTCAAGAAATAAATAGAAGTTGAACGATTTCAGCAACGATTATAAACTTGATTTAAGAAAACTAACGCACACAGCGATTGACTAGATTAGATCACAAAAAAAATTTTAAAGTACGTCTAGCTCCTATACAAGCTAAGCCAAATATATGTGACATATAAAATCGCGTGTCTGAATTTGAATTTGAAATCTTTGAATTGAATTTGACGTTGACTTTGTTCGCATTTTGAAATGTTGATGTTTGTGAGTATTTCTAAAGTTTTTCCTAAATTCTATTGATGGGTAAAGTCAGATTTTGAATTTTCAACCTGAACGGTTGGATTTTCAACCATTTTTTTGTTAAGCTTGAATTTTCAACTTTGATCCTAAAATGGCAAATCGATTGTAATGAGATTATCTGAGGTCTTAGGCGGATCATTGGCACTGTTATGGATTCCATGGAGCATTTGGATTCAAATGGATTATTCTATGGTCAATTGGATGTAATGGGTTATCTGAGGTTTAGGTTGGGCCGTTGGAACTTTTATAGATTTCTTATTAAAGTGCATATTTTTAGAAATTAACTTTATTTTTGATTCAATTTTTGGAAGAACACTGGTGAAGGCTAGATATCAATCACAATTTTTAAAAAATTTAACTTCAAACTTTCAAGTTTTGAAATTTTAGTTATTTCAAACTTATTACCACAGTTTTTGGTAATGACTTTATTGCTTAGGGGTCGTTCATAAACTACGTGACTGATTTTCAACTTTTATGCACCCCCCTCACCCTTACTCATCGTATTGCATTTCTAAACCCACAACTACTCCCACTATAAAGTAACGTAGTATATGAAATAAAAACAATGAATTGATTAAAAATATATTTAATTAATATTATCTTGATCTTAGTGTGTCTTAGTGTCTTAGTGTGTGGGTGTTATCATGACTAGATAAATTTAGGAAACGATTTTAAAAATCATATATTTCCATTGATAACAACTATTCCATCATCAATCCAAGAGTCGATGCTCTCAATTACTGGAATTGAAGAAGCTAGAAACTTTAGGGATTCTTCTTAAAATAATTCCTGTATCCACATTTCTTATGGAACGATGTTCACCTGGTTTTGAGAGAGTATCCGTGCAGCACCAAGTTCAGTATTTTTGTAAATATGCTTCCTTAAAATTTATTTATTTCTATAGAACTTTTTATTCAGATTTTTAAAATAAAAAAAACTCACTTTTTGAAGCGAAATACAAGCTATTTATATTTTCATCAGGCCCTCTAATAATCAAATCAGAAAGAAATCACCGAAAATAATATGAACGAGCAAAAAAAAAAATTAACAACTGCCGAAAACAAAGCAAAGAATAAAAATGCCCGTACTACACTTTCAATAGTTAACCGTAAATTTAGACGGTAAAACATTAAGAAGTAAGGATGAAAATATTTGAAATAATGTGGTGTTATAAATTTAATTTTTTTCAAGTTTTTTTTTATTTTTCGGACATATGAGAACTTATCCTAGTAAATTGTAAAACCCCTCGGAACTGACACGCATACTTTTTTTTTTGAAACCTTACCTTGAGTGGGTTTAAGTACTATACATAGTTTTGTTTCAGTTGAAGTTTATAAACAACCGAAATGGTTTTTGTATAATTTTACTATCTTATATTCGATCTTTTTCTGATGTCATATTTAATTCAAAATTAAACCACCACCACTCAAAACTAAAAACAAACATTTTTTAGAAAGTAAACATTTACAATAAATCAGTAAAAAAACTAGTTATGTATTTTATAAATTGCGTAAAAATATACAGGAAATCAAATCATCCCCTAAGCGCACAATTATCGTAAGCGTCAATTTTTCGAAAAAAATATTTTTTAGTTCCATTTATTAATTTGGCATCAGATACAGCAATCCGCAGCGAAAAAACAGCAGAACAAAATTAGAAACAAAACTAGAAATTAGAACAAGGCTCAAAAAAAAAATTTTTTAGTTCCATTTATTAATTTGGCATCAGATACAGCAATCCGCAGCGAAAAAACAGCAGAACAAAATTAGAAACAAAACTAGAAATTAGAACAAGGCTCATAAAAAACAAAACACAAAAAACCGTTCCATGAAAAAATTCCCATATTGGGGCTTACGATAATTGGACGCATAGGGACGAAATATACGCGCCATTATACAGAGTTTCTAACAATTCGCTGTAACTTTGTACTCAACAAGCTGAATATCCCGGCTTCGTACCTGTTGGAAAAAGCAAATTTTAGTAAAACAATTTACAATTAAACATGTTTAGTCTTGATAGATATTATTTTTAATTAAAATGTTAATGAAAATAATTCGAGGAGGTGGTGTTGGTTCTAATTGGTCCTATGTGTTCAAATAATGATAGATAAAAGAAACAACTTAAATTGTGTAGAATTTTATGCGAATATTCAAATTCGAAATATTATCGATCTATTCTAAACTATGAATGAAATTGGATGAAATATTTGAAATTTTTGCAATACTTCAATTGTGAAATGACGAAAAATGGTGAAAACAAGATATTTTTTTGAGAATTATCAACTTTTGGATATGAATCTTAAGACAAAATTGTTGTGAAAAGAATAAAATGAAACAAATTTTATCTGCAATAAGGAATTCGTTATTGAGACAAATTTGTTTGCTTTCCAGATTAAAAATTTGGAACGAAATAGTCTGTAATGAGTCGCAAAACAATGCCTCGAAAATGGTAAGAGATTATAATAATTATAACCTTATAAGAATTATGTCAAAATAACTAAAGAAATGGATTGAAAACAGACCTATAGTAAGTGCTCGACTGATTCCCTATTCTTTCACCAACAGCGAAGTCGAGTTCATTTTTAAACCGATGTCGATGCCTGCCGATCAGCTGATGACGATTCGGTCGAGAACAAATTTATATCTACTGATGTCCAAGACCATAGCCAAGACGATCGTGCAGAAGGGAAATTAGAGGCCAAACTATTTACCGCTTCGACATGCCTCACCCTATAATGCCAAAAACTGAAATTATTTTTTCTCTTCCGGATAACTACGCTGGTTCTAATTATTTTCTGATATTTTCTCAAGACAAAATATGCAAATATAAGATAGATTCTAAGCACGGATATAAGGAAAGTACAGGTTGCGCTATGAAATTATTTTCAAAATTTCTTGTTTCATGAAGACATTAACATTTTATATAATGAATATATTACAGTGCTGTGGTCAACACTAAAATAAGTCACAGATTTTTCTCAAATGAAAATGTCAGTATAAATGTTCTCAATGCCTCCAAAAATATACGGCCTACACAAAGCTAATATGGACATTCAGTTAATATTAAATGTCCACGCTCATAAATTATATTTATAAATCTAACCGTGAAGTATCTCTCCTTCTTCTCCAGGCAATGGAGGAAATCAATGAGGGTAACTTATCTGTAAGGCAAAAACTTCAACAAGTTCATCAATGGAACAGAAATTTCAGCACAGGAAGCAGCATACCGCATCTTGGGATTACATACATATATCTGAAGGCAGCAAAGCAGAGGTTTATATAAAAACGTCGCATCCTGAGCAAAGAGTAAGAATGGTCAAATCAAAAAAAGATTTAGAAAATCTTACTTCTGAAATATATCTGCCTAACTAGATCGAACACTAAATACAACGGCCTGACGAACTAGAAAGATCTTGCTTGGCTGACTTTGTTGCTCTTTATCGCTATTTCAAGTCTGATCGCAGAATCGTCACTCAAAATTATGATTATGATGAACTTGGGAATGAAGATGAAGACGAAAATAGTTCAAGAGGTCGTTTATGGACATCTAAAATCCTGCTTTGTGCTTCCACGGGAAAAGCAGCTTTTTGGCATTGGTGGACTCACACTACATTTCTTATTTTCTTTGCCAGTTAACTAATCCTCATCAGAATTAAGGCCTTTTAACAGTGACGTAATGAAGAAGATGTTCTCTAAATAGTTAGATCTAAAATTGATCATCATTGATCATCAGTAACCTGCCATTTGGTGGAATTTCGGTGATTTTTTTTGGTGAAATACCTGAAACGACATTTGGATCAGTCGCTAGGAGCAAAAAACCGCATCCATCTGATAACGATTCGACACCTATTGAAAAGGTTGTAAGATCAAGACACAAAGAATGAACAAGTTTCTATTCAACGAATGCAGTTTCCAGTTGTCCCCGCAAAAGCTATAACAATTCATACAATCCAAGGAGCAACTTACACACAGCTTTCGACTCATTTGAAAAGAGTCATCATTCGAGCTGCTTTATATGATGGATGTAGCAGAGCAACCAGTGCATCAGGGTTATTCCTAATGAGTTACTTCATACCACCAAAGCCTTTTGGAAGAACTCTCGCAGTTAAATGTGAACTGTGAAGATTGCGAACAGAAAAATAACTTGCAACACACTTTGATTTCATGCTAAACCGATCTATCAGTACTCTATCAGAATGTTCAAAGCCTGCATGCTCATATTGAGAACATTTTTAAAGATCAGCTTCTTCTCTCCTCAGACATTTTATTATTTGTTGAAACTGGAACCATTTCTAGGCAGAACTAAGATATTCATGGGTTTGAAGTTTTATATAGAATTGATAGCGACGAAGACAATTTTGGACGCCATAAAAACGGTATAATAATTTATATGTGGTCCAGTCTTGCTTCAAATAAGCATTTTCACTACAAAATTAAATTTAACTGGCATGGAAATATTCTACAACGTATTGATGCAATATCGTAAATTTGTATATCCTTTATAAAAATCCTATGTTTTTTACACACTTCTTCAGAAATTTCTTGCTTACCGACATAGATGGGTTACTTAGCAAACAAAACGAAAATATTTGTCTGATAGGGGATTTCAATATTTGTCACTTAACGAATCAAATTTTGGAAACCAAATTAATGGATAGAGGCTTAACATCATTCTTACCAATCACTACTTTTACAACCATTGGGAACATCCACATCGATTGGTTATTTTCCAATATTGAAAAATAACATATTCTAGCCACAACTTATGAAACCTGATATAATTATCATGATGCCATTTGCTTTGTTTATAAATAGTTTTATTCATTTTATTTATCTTCTTATATTTTAAACTATTTTGTTGCTAACAGATATGCGGTGAAAATAAATAAATATATAATCTTGCTCAGTTTTCCGATGTAGCCATGCTTTTGTGAGATTCTTATTAAAAGCGTCTACATATACTTCATGCGATTGCTGGTGGACGTCATCAAAGTAGTTAATTCTTTAAAAATCTCATACAAATATATGTACAATTTAAGAATTTGACCCTTACGAATCGGACGTGGGGTATATTAGCCAAGCCGAAGATATACCTTAATAGTTTTTTATTTGAATGTCTACCTTTTATCCTGATAGATGTGTTTACGGCAAGCTTGTGCAGCTCTGTTACTGCGACTTAATGTGATGCTTATTGTGTCAATGCCTATCCAAATAGGTATTAGTTTTGAAATGTATTTTCTTGAAAATTAACGTTTTATAATAAGCAAAAATCATTATTAATAGCACATTTTAATAAATAAATAAAAAAAAAAACAAAACAAATTGGCCATTTCAGCCCTTGAAAGGACTTTGACCGAGCTTCTTATGATCAATTGTGTTGTGTGTGTTATTAAATGTTTGCACACAATTGACCGAGAACTGGACCTACATGTTTTATGCCGACTCCGAACGGCTCATGTCCTCAAGAAGCTTTACATGGCATTGTTTACTTTCTGAGGTTTGCCATTGTCTGCAGAGAGGTGGTGACCGAACAGAAAAATTTTTTATTGAAAAAACTTTTCGCCACGACTGGACTGGGGATCGAACTCGGGCTCCGAGCATGCTATGCCACACACTTAACCTGCATGCCACGGTCACCACTATAGCAATATATAGCAATGTTATAAAAGTAACTTATGAGGAAGAATACGATTTTAAAAGTAAATTTTGTATTTTTGAATGCTTTATTTAATTTATTTCTTTGTCTCCAACTTGCCAAAGAGTCGTGAGAAAAGTATTAAATTTAAATGTATTCATTTATCTTGCAGAAAAACCTTTTTAAAAGATTCCATTGAAATTAAATCAGAGCATGTAACAGCTTATCGATTTGTAACGAACGAATTAGACAGACATCGAATCAGATTCTTATAGAGACAGTGCAGGTAAGCATGACGTCAAATTGGTAATATGAGTCGTTAACTGTGATCGTTACGAGATGGCACTGGAATGTTTAAGTTTCTACAATGCAGACCAAAGTATGATAAATGCACAACCGAACTGACGCATAATTTTTTCTTTTGTTTTTTATATGCATAGTATTGTATATACAAAATCCTATTGTCTAGCCCCTGGTATAAAACATTACTGCATGTTTTACATTTAATTTCCTATTCTGTACAATTCATATAATACATAATAATAATAATAAATTAACATAAATGAATTCAATGATTTAAATTAAACGGATTAAATTAATTTAGAAACTGCTGAAGTTAAATTCAACCCAAAATTGAAAACTTTATAAAGAGGCTTGTCTTTACTTTGCAGGAAAACAATTTGATATGAATGTATTTTAAACGTCAACAAAATAATAAAATTTTTTGAAATCTCTTACGAAAAGAACTACAAACTAAGATTTTGTACCATTGCGAATCGGCTGTGGGGGTATGTTAACTTCGACCAAGTCGAAGATATACCTTACTAGTTTTACGATGCTTTTTTGACTATACATAAAAATAGGTTCCTCTTTTACTTTCAACTGCAATGTTTATCAAGAATTAAGTGTCCAAAGTGAGCTTTTTTTATATTAATGAAGTAGCCGTACTTCATAAGATATTTTCTTCTTAAGCATTTTATATGAGAATTCCATACAAGGTTGTTGCTTAAAGTTTTCTATTGCGTTTTACATAAAAGCCTAATACTACGTTAGGTCAGCCGTGCATTGAACCCACTATTATGACAATCAATTTATTTACTAGATCTTAGTTTTGAAAATTTCATATTTTAAGAAATTAAAATTTACTGAAGGAACATAATGTTAATATAAACTGTGCCATTTTTAAAATTGTTTTGTTTAAGCATGCTATTTTTTGGAAATTGAACATACCGATAAACCGATTGTTCGGTTAAAATTATAGTAAGAAAACTATAAAACGTTTCAAAGTTATTCTTCAATTTAACTATTGAGCTGTATCATCGAAATGACAGAAATTGTGCTCTAAAAGTATGAGGTCGTGCATTTGACACCTGGGCCCTATTCTGTACCTGTGGGAAAAAGCAGTGTACACAAAATTTAAAAACGCACATTCACTGGAAGTGGATACTTTAGCTTTGCGAGCTGAATAAAAAATTAAGCTGCTGAATAAAAATATTTGTCAGTCAATTTGAAAACAGTGATATAAAAATGAATTTTTTGGAAAAATATGTTCGAACCTAAACATAAATAAACATCACTAAAGCAAATAAATGTTTGTTTGTATATCATCATGCGAAGACCAATAACGACATAACGCAGTATTGGTTTTCCTTAAGAACTTTCAATCTAATATATAAACATCTCGAGTCACGGAGTTAGTGTTTGAACTCCTCCTAAACGTCTGAACCGATTTTAGGTATGAGAAGAGATATGAGAGAGTATTTGTTCACCTTCCTACCCGCATGGGGTGTGGCACTTTTTCAAGAACACAAATTTTCGGTTTTACTTACGTCTATGAATAGCACATCAACTAAATTGGGTACGAACTTTGCATTGAGGATTGCTCTTCCACTGTCAAATTTAAGCAATCCTTGAAAAGGAGTTATGGCAACACCCATAAAATTTAATTTATCGATATCGAATATATTTGGAGTGTGGCTCCACACATACAATGCAAGTTTTCGATGCAGAATAGCTATGTAAGAAAGAGTCGTAGAACATATTAACTCAGAATGGAGTTACTATTTAATGGTGACCTGATAAATAGTAGAAAACTAGAAGGGATATTCTACAAGAGGTATGACTCCGTCCAAAAAAATACACTTTTTTTTTTGCTTTCGAAATAATAGTCACAGACCAAAGAAACTCGGTTTGGAGTAACTATTTGGTGATATCCACTACTCGGAAATACTCTCAAACTAAAAAGGGTGTTGAACGAAGGGTGTGGCTCCACCTATAAAAGACAATTTTTTGTATTTAATAGCTTTAAAAATACTGGTCAAAGAATATTGAAACTCAGAGTGGAGATACTATTTGTTGATGGCCTTCTATTGGCAAACAGGAACAGGCATTGGGCAAGGACGGCAGCAACGCGCCGGGTACAAGCTTATATATATATTATAATAATAATATTAGAATTTTTTTCGTGTTATCGATTTTTAGTATAATTTGCTTTTTAAGAGATCTTCTAGGAAAACTGGGGATATTTTTCTAAGTAGAAATACAACCGATATTGGTGGTTATTTTACCATTTTGAACATAATATAATAACGTTTCAGAAAACTAAATTAATACATTTTTAAATAAACGATTTTTAGTATAATTTGCTTTTTAAGAGATCTTCTAGGAAAACTGGGGATATTTTTCTAAGTAGAAATACAACCGATATTGGTGGTTATTTTACCATTTTGAACATAATATAATAACGTTTCAGAAAACTAAATTAATACATTTTTAAATAATTTGGTACTACGTTTGGTACTTTTCGCTTTATAAAAGTAAAATATTTATTTGCATAAAACTGCTATTAACCCAAAACTTACTGTTAATTTTATTCATTTTGAAAAGTATTGGAAAGTTATTGGAGCCTGAAAATTTATCTTTCATTTGGTATCATATATGATTTTTTTTTTTTTTTTTGTGTGTTCTTGTGAAGAACTTATTTACTCTTGTGCGGAAGTTATATACTAATCCTTTGAGGACGACAAGCAAACCGCTGTGAAATTTTTAAAATTGTTTTCAAATTTTGGCGATGCCATATTTCTATACAAAAGTGAAATAAAAAAAAAAATTTTACTGTATGCATTGAAAAAATGCCTGTGTTATTATAAAAAGTATAAAAATGATTGGGTTAAATTTAACTCTTTCGGAAAATTTATTTGTTAATTTCTTGGAGTATCTGATTTATAAAGGTTTTGACATAATTGGGATCGACTTAAAAATGTAAATGAGTTATTTTTCATCCATTCGTCGTCAAAGGGTTAAATATTAAGTCATAACACTGGAAATAAATAAATAAATAAATATTACTTGAAATGGTAATATTTCAAACCTTTTACAAATTTGTCATAATAACCAATTGAACGCGAGTTTTTATTATTGAGGTCCAAATAAATAAAACCAAAAAATGAAAATAAATTAAATTAATTTGTTCTAGAAATAATTAATTATTTATTACTATTAGTTCTAGGGCAGACTTAATACCGCCGCAGCCTGATTTCCGTATTTTATGCCCATGGTTATGTTTAAATACAGAATTTGTTCACTTTTCCTGCTTTCAGCATACTTTCTCTCAGTGAAACATCAATGGTTTTGCTCTAACACTGATTGTATTGAGCTTATTTGTTATATTTGTGGGCACTAAAAGGGGCTGTGGCAACAATTTGCTATTCCTCATTATATTTTCAATATTATAAAAAACCAACTGCCAAAATTTCAACTCCTCAATCAGCCCAATAGTTAGCATTTCTATTATTTGTGGGCGGTAAAATGGAGTGTGGTCACGTTTTTTTTTTCTTAACCCATCTCGAACTCGACGAAAATCAATCGACCTAGAAGTTTTGGATAGCCATCAGACACACATTGCTTTACTTTTTATAAATATAAAACACTAGCGATACCCTACGCACGTTTCTACGCCTAAACACCCCATTCTCTAATATCCGTTCCAGTTTTCTGGTATAAAGGCATGGCCAATAAGTAAATTTGTACTGAGTTTCAATGTTAAGCAACATTTAGGACCAAACCTATTCGATATTAAACATTTGGGCACGATTACGATTTCCGGGGCGCCGCGATTTGAAGATGTTTTCTGGTAGAAAACAACAAAAAAACATGATTCGCCGAACAAAAAAACGATAACTCTATTAGTTATCGAGTTATCGATTTTTTTTTAAAAATTTTTTGTTAAAAGATCTGTTCAAAAAAGCATCTATATCTTTGTCGTTACTCAATGGATCTTTAAGATTGATATGTCATTTTAAAGGTCATTAAATGACCTTTCAAATATATTTATTATAAATATCATTGCTATAATATTTTTAATTTTATAAGCGAATTTATTCCAAAGTTATTTTATAAAAAATTTACGTTATTAAGTTACTAAAAATATATTTTTTTTTGAAAAGCTTACAGTTAGACCTTCTGTTTGACATATAAAAATATACATTTTTTATTTAATTTCACACTATATTACATAAAATTTAAATTTTCCAAGTGTTTTCTTTGTTAAAAAATCTGTTCACAAAATTTTCTATATCTTTGCCGATATCCAATGGATCTTAAAGATTGACATGCTATTCGAAAGGTAATTAAATGCATTTTCAACGATATATAATACAAATACAATTTCAAAAATATTTTTAAATTTATAAGCGAATATATATTAGATTTGAATTTTTTAATTAAAGGAACCGTTTTTTTTCTGCAAAATTTTCGTTTTTAAGGTACTAAAAATGTATATTTTTTGATAAGCTGAAAGTTTTACCTTTTTTTCGATAGATAAAAATATATATTTTTTTATTAACTGATCGACCAAAATATACAAATTTTTTTCACTGACTCGAAAATCCCGTTAATTCATATAAATATTGTATTGTAATGGCGATATTCGTAAATATGGAGTAAGAAAGAAAAACATCTAAGGTAAATATGAGTGAAATAAGCAATTTTCCGTACAAGGGCAAATCATTGTATCATAAAAAACACGACAAAAAGTCAAATAAATTATATATATTATATACCAAATGAAAGATAAATGTTCAAGCTTTAATAATTTACTCTTTATAATTCATAGTAATAACGGTAATTTTTGAGAAAATAACGGTTTTATGTAAGAAAATATATTTGTATTGCATAAAAATACCTATAAAGTACAAAGTACTCAACAGATTTCATTAATTTAAAATTTTTCTAAAAGCCTTACATATAACCATTTAAATTTTATCTTAATCATTAATATCGGTTATATATTAAGAATAATACAGCCGGTTTTCTTCATAGACCTTATAGCAAAAAAAAATTTTTTAAATCGATAACTCGGAAACAAATCGATAACACAACATTGCCTTTATTTTTATTAAGAGTACTCTTCGAATCCATCGTCAAATCGCGGCGCCCCGGAAATCGTAATCTCCACAACATTTGAATTGTATGGTTGGTGCCACGCCCCCTGCTCAAAATCTCGCTCAATTTCTTCAGTCGAAAGACAAATATAATTGATATGTAATGATAATTTAAAAAATAATTTTATTATCTTTCAAATAATGAGTCAATATTAAAGATCCATTGGCAAAGATATAGATGTTTTTTAGAACCGATTTTTCATCAAGGAAAACAATTTTTAAACCGATAACTTAGAGTTATCGATATCTATTCTTTTGTTCGGGCAAACAAATTTTATGTTGTTTTGATATAAAAAATACTTTCAAATTGTTCAAATAATCTGCCCATAAAATGACCATCTGCCAAAGACAATCCGACCAAAAAAAAAAAAAACGTTGTCATGCAGAATCATTTGTCACTCACTGAATGCACATTGCATTAAATTCATACATTTATCAAAAACTCTACTTCTTTATCCACCCTATTTTATACAATTTACAATTTATTAAGAATTTGCACCGAACTTTTGAACTCATTTGTAAAAATATTATATTTAAAAATCAACAACTGTAATCGAATCTGTTGTCACTTAGTTTATTTATTTAATGTTGCTAGCAGCTAGTTACTAAAATCATTATTTTTATGGGAGTATTTCATATTTAGCGTTAATGCAACCCTGCAAAACAAAATAACAGGAATAACAAAACCAAAAAAAGAAAAAAACAAAACAAACAAAGAAAGCAAAATTGAGCTATAAACAAATGCATAGAACAGAAGAGGAAAGCATGATATGCAATTGAATTAATGTTATGAAGAAACTTAATGCAAAAACGAAAAGTACAAATATAAGAAAAGAACATAAACAAATACAAAACTTGCTCACTCACTCACTCAAAGCGTTTATAAGTATCAGCATATCCAGCTCACTCCCTTCAGCAACAGCGAGAAGACACGCAAAAAAGCATATAATTGTTGTTGTATGGTTGTATGGCAAGGAATAACAGCGAGATTTTGCACGAGCAAGGAATTTGTAGTTATTTATTTATTTATGTATACATAATATAAAAAACAATTTTAATCCTTGTACGTCGGTTTTACTTAAAATGCAGTTTTGAAATGTATTTTAAAATCTTATAGATTCTAATTAATTATTCACACGGTAAAACTTTGTTTTTCCAATTAAGTATTTAAATGCAAACAATACAACCTCACACATACATACACAACTGGTTATTTTGACTACGATTTTTAATGCAATTATATAGTAATGATTTTGTACTCGTCGTCACACAGCATCGCTGATGAGACTGGAAACATATATTTAATGACAAGCTATCAACGTAGTATGGAAGACACGCACGAACCGACATAGCAGTAGTTCTAATAAGATCCATCTGCACAATTTTTATAATTATGATTTGTTTAATTGAAAAAAATCTAGCATTATTAATTTTACACAACTTGACAAAACTACCACTCTATCAGACAGACTTTTAGTTTCTGGTTTCGCGTGTGCAACCGACAGAGATTTAATTATTTGTATGCACCCGGTAGCTAACAGGGATGCTATCTAGATAATTTATTTATTTCTTTAAAGTTATTTTTTAACTATTTTGAAGACGCAAATAGAACATTTTTTATGTTCAACAAGGTTGAAAAAGTATTTTAGTATATATATGTAGTATAAAGATGTGTAGTATCATAGTAAAATAAACAAGGGAGCTGCAGGGTTATCAATCCTCTCTCTCTCTCAGAGTCAGAATTGTCAAATTCAATACAGATTCTTTGATGTCTTGTTTTGTAGCTCTGTTTCGTTCAGTATTTTTTTGAAAATTCTGACTTTCGGCTCTCAGCCCTGCTATTACTATTTATTTTACTGTCTTTGCATTTTGCATGGTTTGCATTTTGAGTAAATCTCGCGTATTGAGGTTTACATTCTACACACATTTTTAAACAAAATTACGAATGTTTGTGAGAATAATGTGTTATTATATTTTGGCTGTGGGAATTTTTGTGGTATATTTGAATTGCTGTAGTATTTTTAAATGCAAAATTTTCCATGGATATTTATGTGGTAATATTTAAATTTTTCCCATTTTGGCCTGGCTTGTCAATATGATTTCTTAAATTTTTCACACTTATATGATTTTTTTTATCACATACTTCATTGAGGAGTTCGTTCAAGTTAATCGGAAAACCTGTATAATAACGAACAAAGCTGTGTGTGATTTTCGCGTGATTTTTTTCTATATGTGATATATATGCTGAAAATGTCAAACGAGTGATATTTATATATTTGTAGCGTGATTAAGTGATTTTGTATATGAATTTTGGTTGGCATCTACGTAATGAACCAAAAATACTTTAAATATCGAAAATGTCTGCGAAACACAGGGTGCAACATAGAAAAAAGATGAATTAAAGTTGCTTTTACTTATGGTGCAAGGAGACAAGGTGAATGCGAGTTTGACACTTATCACTCAAAATGATAAATTTTTAAACTGCTGTCAAAAACAGCAGTGACGAAATGGAGTCAAAATAAAGCTTATGAAATTCGTGGAAATTAATTATATCAATGATTAATGATAAATGTAATTGGAATCAAGTAAAAACACTTGTGAGACGTTAACTCTTATTTTTTCTTGTAAAGAAATTGTTTTGTTTTTTTTAATTTGTCCATGTTTTCACACAAAACTAAAATAACTAAAGACTAAAATTTCAACAATCACAAAATATGCATCCATTCGTAATAGATATCTAAATGACAATGACAATCTGATTCCAATTCGTGAAAAACTTAACCACACATATTAGAAATAATAAAAAAAGAAAAGACAAAACAAAATTAAAACATGAAAAAACAGCCAGCAAAAATTTGGGCTGATAATTTTGGGCTATCTTCATAAAAGTTAATGCATACTTGTATGAAAAAAAATTATTCGTATTATCGAGTAGCAAATTTAACTATTATTCGTTTTATAGAGTCTCTTATGCAAAAAATATTGCATTCGTATTATTGGAAAATCGTATTAAAGAGCATTCTTATTACTGGACGTCGACTGTATAGTTAAAAAAAACAAGATCATTATATTTTTATTTGTTTGTTTTTAAATAAAAGAAAATAATTGTATAAATTAAAGTAATTGCACAATTTACAGAGATTTGGTTAAATACCTTATAAAAATAAAAGCTCATACTTGGTATATAAATTTTTGTTTCAGAAAACATGTTCGTTTCAGGCAACATATCTATTAGAAAATTACTTAGAAAACAACAGGATATGAATTTTTAATACTAAATTAACGGTAATTTTTTCAATATAAAACATTTGAATTTATAACTGGACACAATTTCAAATACGTTTTCAAAAAAACAAAAAAAGAGAGAAAATGCTCTTTTGAGTCTCGTGTGGTAATGAAATATTTTTATTTTTCTTAAATTGTTTTTTTACTATTTCTTTATTTTGTGTTTCTAAAGTATATACATAGAAAAGTATATAAAAGAATATATATGCTTGAGTAGTGTGATTTCCGAACGGGTTTGTTAATTCTGGAACTGTCGGGGTTGAAAATACTGATCCCGGAATTTTTCGGGTTTACTTTTCTCTATGTTTTTCAATAATATTTGTTACCTACTAATTTTGCTTTTTTAAACTATTCATTATTTTAACATCTTTTAGATCTATATCATAATATTTTTTTCAAATAAATCATAACTTAACAAAACAAAAGAAAACAAATTCATTTACACATATTATTAATCATAATAATAATACAAATATATTAGCATATGAAATGAAAAATCCGTTAGTTACATTTTAAAAATTTAGCGGGTGAAGCGAAACAATAAGGGTCTTCATGCAAAGAGGCAAGAATATAATTTCGGCAATAGTTATTTTTATCAGGCAGGTTGCATGAGCATCCCTTAAAAGTCGATTGAGCATTTGCATCATATATCAGCTGTTTGCAAGTTCAGGGTTTGCTTTCTGCAAATGAAGTATATAAATATTTTTTAATTCCTTCATTTCACAAAATTTCCATTCTTACCTCTTCCATTTTATTTAATTAGTTTTACAATTTTGACTATATCTTCTCCTGCTTCTAATTTCTTCTTTTGCTTTAGTAAAATAAATCAGCTGATTGATGTTATAAGTTTGCGTGTTCGTTTGACCAGCTAAATTGTTGAGCAAAGATATCTGGTTGGTGCAAAAGCTTCTTCATACAAACTTTGACAGTTAATTTATAAGGAGAATAAACTTATACGGTTTATACCGCTTATAAGGGTTTTGCCCAGTTGCATGAATACCCTTAATAACTAAATTTGAAAAAATTGCACTGACGGCATTTGAATGTTGTTAATAAAAACTTAAATAAACTTAAACTTAAATAAACTGTGTTACTCGGGGTTGTGCCTCAAGCATAGAAAAAAACACGTTTTTTAAAACTGCTCTCGTTTTAAGATTTTGTAAATTATCAATTAAATTTTTAATTTATCGTTTTTTTGGGTTTTGCCTCCTCCCTCCGTCGAAAGTGTTTAGTCTAATCTCCGTAAAACAATACCTGCTGGACATGATTACAAAAACATTACATCTTCAACGTCTCCATCTGACGTCTGGCTTCTGAGGAAAATGGTTCAAGAAAAATGCGTTCAAAAATTCCAATTTTAAAAAACTCTTTTCGCATCGATTCGATTTTTATTTTTTTTTCGTTCAGCTTCGGTTTTGGTCTCTACTGTTCAGTTAATTTTTGCTTATCTTTATATAGCTTCTGCTCGTATTTGTAAAACTTCATTTTATTCGTTAGTCTTTGGTTCTTGACTTTGTTTGCCTTCTGCTCCGTCATTGATTTTTGTCGATCTTTTAGGATCTATTTCAGTAACAGATACAAATGCTTACCAAGTTTCATCAAAATCGGTTCATCCGTTTTGACGAGAATGAGCCAGACATAGTTGATTGAATGAAGCGTCCTCTCAAAGAAGTTTTCTGAAATTTTAATAGCCTAAATTTTGTTGCAGGGTCAGGTTATTTCACGTACCAAATATTAGTAAAATCGGTCAAGTCACTTAAGAGTTATTGAGTCTTATCAATGCACTACTTAAAGCGCCCTCTTGCGGAAGTCTTTGGAAAATTTTATATATTTTATTTTTTTTTTGGGTGCACTTGAACATTCATACCAAATTTAATTTAAATCGGTTCAGACGTTAAGGTTGCGGTTATAGTGAGCGCCGAGTCAGATAGGCAGGCAATGTGAACAAGCGAGATAGATAGCTATCTGCATCTCGTTTTTTCATACAGATTTCAGCCTGCCTGCCTGCCTGCCTGCCAGTCTGAATCGCGTTCACTATAATCGCAGCCTTAGGTGTTATTGAGTCTTTAAAACGCACTATTTAAAGCAAAGCGCCCTCTTACGGATATCTTTGGAATTTTGTATAGCTTATGTTATCTTGGACGCAGTCGAACCTTCATACCAAATTTGATTGAATTTAAAGCGCCCTCTTGCGGAAGTCTTTAGAATTTTTTATATATTATATTTTGTTTTGGGTGCAGTTGAACGTTCATACCAAATTTCATTGAAATCGGTCCAGGCGTTTAGGTGTAATTGAGTTTTGAAACGCACTACTTAAAGCGGCCTCTTGCGGAAGTCTTTGCATTTTTGTATAGCCCATATTTTATTTTGGTGCTGACCGTGGCATGTAGGTTAAGTGTGTGGCCTGGCATACCCAGAGACCGGCATTGATACCCACTAGCGGCGAAAGTTTTTTCAATAAAAAATTTTCAAATCGGTCGCCACCTCTCTGCAAACAATGGCAAACCTCAGAGAGTAAATAATGCCATGTAAAGCTTCTTGAGAAAATGAACTTTAGCTGTTAGGAGTCGGCATAAAACATGTAGGTCCATGTAGGTTCTGAAGGAATAATCGAGTAGTCGAAAAGTCGACTCCCTAGTCGTGAAATCCTTAGTGCGTGAAATCCATAATAGACATTTTTGCCGTGGGATTTGTTCATTCCCATGTGATTTATAAATTTAAGGTTTGATGTTTTGATTCATGTGTTGTTGTTTTCATATAATTTGATATATACTTTCTCATTTATATCATTCATATACTATAACATAATTCCGTAAAATGTGAGTGCAGAACGCTTGATTTTTTAAAAAATTGCATAGCATATTCTTAGGAATTTTTTTTCTCTTGTGATTAATTGAAACTTCATAAACTTTTTAAATTTTTTTTTCATTTTGAAATTTTCAGTTTGACAAAAATTTTCAAACTTATTTCGTTGTACCTACTATGATTTCTATTTATACTTTAAAGTATTTTATAAATATTTGGAACTAAAAATGGTTATTTGGATCATTGAAAATCGAATATGTGACCATCGCTGAGTTATAATTCAGCATAAAGAAAATTAATATTTCATGTTTTTTCCTTTTTTAAAACCGGTCCTGTCATTTTTGACGGGATAGAACTAGTCTGTATATAATACAATATCTCATATTTAGACAGGTGCTTTTTTATTTTAGTTATAAAAAGACTTTTTTCTTTCACAGAAATCAAAAAATTAGCATACAAGATAATTATGTGAAAATAATGAAGACACAATTTTGCTGAATTCATTAAAGCAAAAGTTAGTTCCATTTAGATTGAAAAAAATAAATGCAACATTACCTTTTTTAAACTGATGAACGATTTTTCAAGCACTTATTAAAAATTTCTCTGATTAAATTATTATATAATTAATTAATTAATTATATTGTGATTCATTTAATTAAACTACATTAGATTAAATTAAATTATTCAATTTAAAATTGTGTAAAATTGTATTAAAAAGTCTCATTGTTTTCTATATAATGGTCACAGGATAAATTTATTTTTTGTGGGGATTTCGGATAGCCTCTATGACAGCCTTCAATCCTGACAAAAGCATAGTGCTGTTTCCAAAAATGTTATGATATTTTTCCAAATTAAATGTGGTATTTGCTTTATGGCATGCCTGCAAGGCTCATCGATAAATTTTTAAACTATGCTGTATTGATGCAACCCTATTATATGCTGCTGGCGCGAAACGAGTCCCACCGCGTTTTGTTATGTTGATTTTTGTAGTTTTGTCGTATTGTGTTCCTTTTTGGTTTTTTTCTGTGTGTCCTGTCTGTTTTTTTTTTCTTTTTGTTTTGTGTGCGCTGCTGCTGTTGTTTCTTTATGTTTGGAGGGGTGTGCTTTTGCAATAGCTTGATTTTTGTGCATGTTTGTGATCATGTGTATGGAGTACAGTTCTAGTCAATTCCCGAATGCTGCAAATTTGAAAATCCGAAGTTGAAGTTGAGCTCGCTCCTGTCTGCAGTCGCAGTCTTTCTTGAATTACGTGCGTGCGAGGAGGCTAGCGGGTGTTAAGCCATAAAAAAACTTCACAGAAAAATATTAATTATATCGAGGATATAATAAATTAATTTAAAAGTAAGCACTCGCATTATATTTGCTTTTGAAAAATTATAATTTATATGGTTTAACTAAATTTAATGCATATTAAGGAAAAGTATATTTTGCATTCTTCCTTCGTTGTGTGGAAGAAAAAAGAAGCATTTTTGCAGCAGCATCGACAGCGGTAAACGACCTAAAGGCGGCGGCTCTTTTGCGCGCCGAAGTGATTTGTTATTGTTGTGATTTTGTATACTTTGTGTGTGCGTGCGAGTTTTCTAGTTTCGGCACGCGGTATATTTTTTAACATATAAAAAGCATTTAAATAAAGTTCACATAAAAATTGTGAATGTTTTCGGTAATGGTTAAAGAAAAAAAGAATAAAAATATATTCAACTGCAATGTGATAAATGCGTGAAAAAATTGTAGCAGATTCTTTGAATTAAATTGGAACACCGCGTTGGTTTATATTGTGAGGACGTTGACGTTGTCTGTGAGCAAAGATGCTAACTCCCATTTTTCTGACTCAAAAAAATCGGTATTCAATCTTTGAAGTGCTGAAATTGAGCTGCAATCTTTAAAGTCATGGCAATAATTCATCAATAAAAAATAGCTTTTCTGCTAAAACATCAACTTCTTGGAATCTTAATAATTGTGACAATTTTTTTGTTAAACAAAAACTAACAATTGAAAATTTTTCAATCGAAATCTTGAATGGTATGGTATAACTATACTCTTTTGTTTTTTTTATTCAAGCAATGCTGGCAACACTACGTCTGTTTCCCAATACTACAAACAGTTGTTGTTGTTGTTGCTGCTTGCTGTTTCATGTTAGCCGGTGTGCCACCCTTGTTCACCGATTTGCCCGTTTTGATAGCCGCTTGCAGTTATGCATGGTTGCTCCGATACGAACGATTTTTTCAGTTTTCTATATTGTGCAGCGAAAACTGCCGGTTTTGCAGCTCTTGGAATTTTTGCTTGTTATTTTTTTTAATCTCCATCGTTCTTGTTGGTCTGCATATATTAGACATGTATGTCATACGTCCATTCAAATAATAAGAGCACAGGATATTGTGTAAAAATATAATATTTTCACATTGAAAAGTTTTTAATGTTGTTTCTCAAAAACTTCCAGAGACTTGTCGACGAAAAATTCTTAGGATATGCATAGCTTGCTTTTCCCCCGTGAATTGTAAATTAAGCAGCGAAAAAGAAGGCGCAAAAGTTCGAAATTTATTATAAGTAGAAAGTTATTCACAGTATCGTTATTAATTTTGACAGAATTCTAACTATCAAGTTGTTAACTATATTGGTGTAGTTGTTAACTATACTTTAAATATAATAAGAATGAAAAAATAATTAGCTTGGAACATTTGTTGCTCCGCTTCTTTGATCAACAAAGATTAGCAAATGATTATTTTTATTTTATTTAAATGTAAGCATTGCACAACTTGCTCCGGGAGGGCACACCACACATTCCGGAAATGAAAATTTTTCTATTTTGAAAATGAAAATCATGAAACAAGAAACATGTATGAATATAATATAAAGATATAGGAAATATTTAAAAAAAGGTTATTTTTTATTTATCAGTGCTGCAGAAAAAAAATAATGTTATATATTTTGTTAAATTTGAACATTTATTTTACTGCATTATTAAATTTCCTAGAGAAGTCTCATTTGGTTTTTTAATTGTTTTTTGATATTGTAGAAAACGTGTTTCGAAATTCAGATCAATATTTTTAATAATGAGTTTATATATACAGCTATCATAACTGCTTCCATACCTAAAATTTCATATGTGGTTTTCTTAAAACGGCGTTTTGAAAACGTTATCAACAATAAAAAGAAAAACTACAAGTTCGATTTTGCTAATACGTTTTTTTATTCTATTTATTATACAATCAATATCATCTTAAAATAAAAAAACTTTATTTTTTAAGAACGCTTGAGAGGGAAACACATGATTTTCTTAAGAACGTTATATTTCTGTCGCCAAATATAAGCCTGAAGATTTCAATAGCCTGTCTAAATATTTTTATCTATATTTTGATAGTACATATTTCTAAAAAATTATACATTCTTAGTGAATCATTATATTTATTTTGAATAAAATTACTTTTATGCTTTGAAATTTTCTTCAATGTAGACAAGCACGTAGAAGGGTACGTTACATGAAATAAAGTTTTTAGGTATAAAAGTACTTGAAAAATTAGAAAAAGTTCTGTTTAGATTGAACAACTTCAATTTGTTTTCATCGGATTTTAATTTTTATTAAAATGTTTTTGCGCATAGAATAGACCCATAATCGTCGATAAAGGCCAAACTAATGAGTTTGCATTCTTGAACTGCAAAGCAGAATCTACTTGCTTTGTTTTCTACAGAAACTCTTGAAAGGGCGTAAAGGATTTCAGGGTATTTTATGCGATTTTTCAATACTTCATAAATTTGTAAAATCTGTAATTTTATTTTATTTATTTATTATATAATATTTATATTTATTGTCTATATTATATTATTTATTGAAATATTGAGCGGAAAATTTGCTTACTAACTTAAATTTATTTAAATTGTGTCGTTAGAGACTACACCGGCCGACAAGATTTTTGACTCAAAAGCCAGACCATACTTATCTGAAGGTTTTTGGTGCACTTTATCCCAAGCTAAAATTGCAAAAAACACTGTTTTTGGCTATATTCGGATGTTCAGTCGTGAATAATTTTTTTCTGAAATCTTGTTGCAGCATCTGAAAGTGCTTACCCTAAAGTAAGTCTTGCTTTAGTAAGATCAAGATTTCAAATAGCAATCGATATTTTGGTGAAAATAAAGGATATTTGAAAAAATCCAAATAGGTTTAAAGGGGAAGGGTGGTACTTTGCCACAACGATTTTTGATAATAATTTTTTCCTTCCTTTACGAAAAAAACTGAAAAAATGGGTTTTTGCACAGGATATCTCGAAAACCAGACGTATAGGAGCAATTCTTAGGATCATTGATTCAGATTCAGCGCATCAAAATCCTTTGGGTATGTTAAGTCTGGTCTCTGGGTCTGGACTTTAGTTAAATTTTGCCGTCCTGTGTTATTAATTGCTTAAGCATAGTAATAAGTTCGGCTTCACGTGAAATTCCACTCAAAACTCCATCAAATAATGACAGCTAATTGCAGTTGTTGGAAAATGTAAATACTAATGCACTTTTCCGCGGTGTTGGCGGTCGCAAATCTTCGCAGCTTGCAGACTGTTAAAACTAATGAAATGTCCTGCTCCACAGCAAAGGATATCATCATAAATATTTGTTTTGTATTAATAGAATTGCTAAAAATGAAAATGAAAAAGATAAAATCATTTTCTGCTTTCCCTCTAATAAATTCTTGCTGTTTATTTACTTATTGTCGAAATTTTTAAGCTGAATATCAGCGTTTCGTTTGCAACAAAATATCTGTCCGATAATTTTAATATAATTACTGCTGGCGTGTTTTTTCGTGACACAAAATGAAAAGGCAAGTGTCACTTTCTTCACAAGGGTACTAATTGATCGACACGGTTTATGACGAGTTTTGATCTGAGTGCTAATCTCTTTACATTTGGGTAAAAGAGTGCTGTAAAAAAAACAAACAATTTGGCCATTTCAGCCCTTGAAAGTACTTTGGCTGAGCTTATGGTCAAATTGAGTTGAGTGTGTTACACAATTGACCGTGAACTGGACTGGATCCATGTTTTTTTTTATATCGACTCTGAACTAAAGTTCATGTTCTCTAGAAGCTTAACGTGGCATTATTTACACTCTGAGGTTTTCTATTGTCTGCTGAGAAGTGACGGCCGAACCGAAAAATGTATTTCTATTAAAATAAAGTTTGCCTGAGGTGAGGTTTGAACTCGGTACGTTGGTACTCACGCACGATCACTGCCATCATGTTTTTATTTAAATTCGTTAAATATTTAATGTTATATGTTAAAAGTTTACACATGTATTTTTAAGATATAATTAGATTAAGATATTTTTTTTAATTAAACGATAAATAATTTTTTTTGCGATTTTCGTATTAAGAGACCCCCAAATCTATACGAAAAAATAGTGGAATGCCGTGTACAGAAATTTTTACTGATTTTGGGGCATAGTGTTATACATACCATTCACATTCACTTACGTTTGACGAGGTTCACTGGCGTCAATAGTCTTATTTGCAGATTTTATGTTTCAAGTAGTCGAGTTTTGTTCTCCGACTATGATCGGCACATCCAATTTTTGAACCATTCCAAATTTCTCCACTCTTGTAACTGAAGTTTTTTATCATACTTGGGTAACCCTATAAAGAAACGAAAACAAAAAATCACAAGCCGATATTACTTCCTATCTCAAGAAATATTTTTTAGATCAATCAATTCCATACTCCAATACTTGTTAACCAATCCCATGTCAAGAAATATACTCAAATCCCACGAAATAGATTTCGATGTAACGCTTGTTAAATCATGCGCTGCCATTGTATGCGAAACTGAAATTATCAGCTCTTCATTTTTCAGTTGCGATTTCATCCCTGTAGTTAAAATAAAATTTAGGCTTCCACTATAGGGATTTAAAAAACAAAAAATTTTAAATTAAAGGACTAAAGCAGCCTTGTCTCCATTTTTCATTATTGCTCGTAAATAGGGCATTTTTAATATTTAGGTTATAAAAATAAATAAATTTTGCTGAACGTTATGTTTAAAATTATTTTTCCTAAATCTGGCGATCGATCCAGGAGTAGATCGGAAACATGCTAAAATATACGAGACACAACTGACTAATTCAGCATTATTACATATGTATGCCAGTTTTTGTGTGAGTACGACTTTAGACGCTCTATTGATTATTCTCATGTTCATTGGAAATACCAATTTTTGTTTTTTAATGAAACTTATTTTCAATAGTTCCAAATTTCTTTTTTGTTTTTATTTTCATATTTTTATTTTCATCATTTACTTTTTTATAATTAACTTAGTAACAATAAAATTTTGTGTTACTCATTCTCAAATTCTTAACAAGGTACCAACCCTCTGGTCTCTTTCATTTATCAAAGTCTGTGCTCTCTTTACTTCTTTAAGCATGTATGTATGTATGTATGTATGTGATTTACGTTAAGGCGGCTCCACTTAAGGCAACAGCCAGCAACACCTTGTAACTGACGAACAAAAATTAAAAAAAAAAATTATGTCTCGTTTGTTCGGACAGCTTTTGATGCAAAGACACACATTCTCAAGGATATGCATATACTAAACTCCCTATATACACAATTCCCCTATCCCTGCTTTTAGCCAGCCGTTTGTTTGTAACTGTTGTTTGTTCCAAGCAAAACTTTAGGGTTGTGTATTTCGTTGAATTTCTTCCTGTTCCTGCTATTGTTGTTTATTACTTCGATATGAGGGTGAAGTTTGTGGTGGTATTTCAATGGCGTGACGCCGGACAGTGCGTCGATCCCATACAGCGAGTAGGCAAACCAAGAAAGGAGTTGTTGTTGCTTGTTCTTGAAAACGTGGGAAGCTCTTGGGGTCACTGACTTTCAAAGTGAAACAATTTTTAAGGTTTACTTTTATTGTTGCTACATATCAGAAATTAATTTTGCAATTATTTTTTTTTTTGTTTTAATTGACTTAAGGAATAAAACTGCATGAATTGATTTGTTTGTTTTATAAATAATGTAAAAATTATTTGTAGTATTATTTAAAACAAGCTGATACTGCGTTGTTGCCGCAGAAGAACTAATTGTGGAAATATTGTTTAAAATTTGAAAGCGTTATATTTAATAATTAATAATACTTATTTTTGTCGATAATGAACATATTCATAATAATTGAATGATATAAAGAAGTATAAATCGCACACTAAATACAAAACAGTCACAACTCAAAATTTTTTTATATCGACTTTATGTTATTAATCAATTCACAAAACACATATCTCACTATCTTTTTCATTATTTTCTTCATTAAATGGAAGAATGAAGCTTGTGTTGTTAAATGGAAATTGCTTTTCGTCTGCAGTTTCAACCAAAGAGTTCTATTTTTCGCTTTTCCTGAAAAGTTATGTTTTTTGAGTTGTGACTGTTTTGTATTTAGTGTGCGAAATGATAATCATATACACCACGCTCATTGTCCAGTGCCCAAGTAGTAACTCAATTCTGAGATTCAATGTTCTCATATTCATATCTATTCTTTGTTGAAAATTTGGCTTTCATTCCCACTGACAGGACATCAAATAAAAGCTCCATTCTAAGATTAAATGTTTCGTGCCTTTTCCAAATCTCGTGTCAGTCAAACAGTAGACACAGAATTCGAAGTACAAGTGAATAACGACACAGAATGCATTCAATCAATGTAAAATTGATCTATCAATAAAATTTTGAATTAACAATCAATTTTGAGCACAATGTATTTATTATTCATTTTACGTTATTCAATATAATGCATTCATTTCTTTATTCAAATGAAGGTTATTCATAAAAAATTCAATTCACAAATAATCGTGCATTCATGTTTTATTCATTACAAGCGGATGTTACCCGGTGTTACTCGGGGTTGTGCCTCGAGCATAGAAAAAGGACGATTTTCAAAACTGCTCTCATTTTAACATTTTTAAAAATATCTGTTAAATTTTTAAATTTTTAAAATTATCGTTTTTTGGGGTTTTGCCTCCTCCTTCCGTCGAAATATGTTTAGTCAAATTTCCGTAAAACTGTACCTGCCAGACATGATTTAAAAAAAAATGACATCTTCAACGTCTCGATCTCGACCCACACTCAGAAAAAAAACACATATCTTTCTCCTGTGAAAAATATCTCTATTTTCGATAATAGAAATTTTCTCTTTTTCAAATAAAATTTTCTTCAATTAGAATAAATTTAAACATTTTCGAAGAAATATTTCTTCACTTCTAGGAAATGGAAATATTTCAATGTCTGTTATAATGATGAATATTTTTCTCGCACAAAAAATTCTCATTTAAGCCTAGTACTATGCTCGATTGCGTGAAATTTCACTGGCAACAGCCATTAATTGTTGCGTGAAAATTTTGACAGATATTTTGTTGCGAACGAACAGCTGATGTTCAGCTTACAAATTTCGACAAGATGTAAATAAACAGCCACACTTTATTAGAGGAAAAGCAGAAAATCATTTAAGTTCTTTAATTGTTATATTTGTGATTATATAAATACAAAATAAATATTTATACAAGTATGCATGTCCTTTGTTGTAGAGCAGAACAACTCATTAGTTTATGGCAGTCTGCAAGCTGCGAAGTTTTGCGACCGCCAATACCGCGGAAAGGTGCATCCGTATTTACAATTTCAAACAACTGCAATAATTAATTGCAAAACTATAGAAATAGTGCAAAAATATCATTTCAATTATAAACATTGTCCTTTTGCTTGCACTTTTTTCTTAAATGACATGGTAATTCTCACTTTTCACGGCAAAATAAATGGTCGGTTCAATTAAATTGCCGTGAAAACAATGTTGCTAGATGCATGTTGCGGAATATAGTACTAGATTTTCACCAGTGAAGCATAGTACAGCTTTGACGAAAAAGTTGTGAAATGTTCACGGTTGTTTCACAGTTGTCATTTTTTGTATGGAGATTTGAGTGGAATTTCACGTGAAGCCGAACATAGTACTATGCTTTATGGAGAAAAATTTATTGAAAATAATAATTTTGCCTATATTTTGATCAAAAATTTCACTATGAGAAGTATTTGCTTCAATAAGAACAAATGTTTTGTCAAAAAGATATATTTCTCTTTTTCATAGAAGCTTTTTATCATTTTTTAGAGAATTTTTAGGATCGCATTTAGAGAAAGGCATTCCCTGGAGCAAAGTCTATAGGCTTTTAGACTATAGACCATTTTTCTTGAAATATGATGCCTTTTTTATCATATTCCGAGAAACTTTTTTCTGAGTGCAGTTTGAAAAGTCATTTTGAGAGAAATGCGTTTAAAGTTTTTCTTAGCATGTATATAATATGCAATTTTATCTCAAACAAATTTTTAAAAAATCCTGTAAGCATCGATTTGATTTTTAGATTGTCTTCGTTCGACTTCGGTTTTGGTCGATTCTGTTCGGTAAATTTTTTGTTCATCTTTATATAGCTTCTGCTCGTATTCGTTCCACTTCTTTTTTTCGTTTGTTTTTGGTTCGTGGCTTCGTTTGCTTTCGGCTCATTCCCTGATTTTTGTCGAAAGAACTTTAAAAAGCATAGGATGTATTTTAGTAACAGATACAAATGCCTACTAAGTTTCATCAAAATCGGTTCATCCCTCATCTCATCACATCAAAATCAAGCGTTTCATCAAAATCAAGCGCCCTCTCGCGGAAGTTTTCTGAAATTTAAATGGCCTCAATTCAGTTGATTCAGTCAAATATTTTCACATACCAAATTTTAGTAAAATCGGTCAAGTCATTTAGAAGTTATTGAGTCTTAACAATGCACTTTGGAAGTCATTGGAATTTTTTAAATTAAATTTAATTTTCTTTTTAAAAAGTTTATTGTCTGGTTTTTGTTGTAGAGATATGTTAGTTATGGATTTAAATGTTATGACGCCTATGTTTTTTTTGTTTTTCCCTCCTACCTCCTAGGGGGCGTTTGAGACCACCTCCACCCATGCAATTTTCTTGCCCGCATCATGACGGGAATCACCCCCCGCATTATTGTCACATAGGTCTAGGACACTCTGTATAACATAAGTTTACCTGTGAACCTGTCTCGATAAAAAAATCGAAAATAATGCTAATGTTGGCCGTGCGTGGTAAGGTTGTGGCCAGAGTGAATCCAGATGCACACAGGCAAGCTGAAATCTGTGGGAACATTGGATATATATTGCTTTTTGTGCTTTAATTTGTTCGCCTGCCTACATTTCTGAATCTGAATTCACTCTATCCGCATTTTTAGTGTGTGTCCTGCGAGCCATTGAAAGAAACTCTGCAGACTCTGGTTCAAATCACCATAGGACACAGAAAGTTTTCAACATAAATAAATTTTTCTGATTTTCCGTCACCTTTCTGTAGACAATGACAAACCTCAGAGGGAACACAATACCATGTAAAGTTTTTTGAGAAAATGGACTTGTTGAATGATGATGATGATTTTGAGTTTGGAGTCGTCATAAAACATGTAGGTCCAGTTCTCGGTCAATTGTGTACAAACATGCACTAAACATTTTTTAATAACATACACAACAGAATTGATCAAAAGTCAAAGTCCTTTCAAGGACTGGAATAGTCCATTTTGTTCCTATTTTTGTTTTTAGTGTTGGTTGACCGACCTGGTAAAAAACCGTGTTCCGCCGCTTTGTACTTTTACAAATAAAACCTAGTGTTTAAATTGGTGATATGGAAGTCGATTTCTATTCATCAAGAAAAACCCCCCTAAAAGAGACTTGTTAAAACTCACTTTATGGTACTTTTGCTTGCAGTCTAGTTCAGCTAGAGACAGGAGTACATCTTTGACATAAATATTAAGTACGTCAATATTGATCCATTGTTCTATATAAGAAGACTAAACCAAGTGTGGTTCCGTGTCTATATCTTTAAATACATATGAATACAGTTCACAGAAATTTTACTTTATTTGTATAAATAGATAGTCCTATTTTATTGTAAGTGCATTACCATTAGTTGTTTCAATACATTTTTTGTTGGATTTTTATTTTTGTTTTATTTGAGATAATTTTACTTATTTTAATACACATTAATATTAATCTTAAACTTATGTTTTTAATTTTCAGGAAAATACAATTAATGGACATCTTTTATCTAAAGCAATAATCGTTTATCGTATAGGTATATTTATAGATATGGATTAATAAGAATATACACAAAATTAAACTCTGAAAATACGTAATCCGGTAAAGTTAATCGAGTTTAAGACGTCATCAACTGAAAATTAAGAAACCAATTAAATCAAATAAGGAGCAGTTATTTTAACTATCAAAACAATACCTTAAAAAAAATTATCTGCGTTAAAAAAGCAACGCATTTAACAGTAAACAAACACTCTTGAAGTTTTGATGGCAACCATTTTTAGTGATATGACAACACTTGCAAGTGCAGCAGGCTCTGCTTTTAACCAGCAACAGCAGCAAATAAATGCGACACAAGTTGCTGCTGCATCGACAGCATCAACTGAGTGCGGTGTTTCACCAACATCCGTTTCTTTGACTGGCATATCGACGAGCTCTTCTTCATCATCAACAAGTGGCGCTGTACTCAGTGGCAGCTCGAATTGCTCCTCAACATCAAGTTCTCCAATAACATCCGGCACGCCACCAGCACCATCTAATTCTGCCGCTCCAACTGTCACAAAAACTGCGGTATCATCAACTTGTAGCATTCATTCTACTTCCTTTTTAACGGCTGCAGTTTCCGTAGCCGCTTTAACGGCGACCCCTTCATCATCCTTGGCAGTATCAGGTCCTATCTCCACCACAACATTACCGTCGGTCACATGCTCATCATTGCACTCTTCAAAAACTACAGCTGCTACCGCGACAACTTCTTCAGCGCATCAACTCTTATTGAATGGACTTGGAGTTTCAGATGCTGACTTGTCAGCTGTCAATTCGACCTCGCTCGCTGAGGATCCGCGCGCCTTGCAGCTGGCTCTCGAGCTATCTATGGTTGGTCTTAATGACTCAATACATATGCAAGTTCAGCAGCAACAACAGCAACAACAACAACAACAGCAATTGCAACAGTTGCAGCAACAGCATTTGCAACATATGCAACATCAACAATCTCAGCAGCAGCAAGTCTCCGCCGGCTCATTTGATATGAGCACATTGAGTGCTGCTGTAGCGGCAGCAGCGGCTGCTGCAAATACTTCGGCTGTGTCAACGACTTCTGGCCAACACAATCAATTCAGCGCTTCTCTTTTGCCCAACATTGAAGATCGTTCAAAGAAGTCCCAGAATATGACTGAATGCGTACCAGTGCCGAGTTCGGAGCATGTTGCCGAAATTGTTGGACGACAGGGTAAGTCATGACATGAGTAGAAGAAATAGTATTTCTAAAAAAGGTATTCTCAAGGGCCCATTAAAGTTCTTTTAACGAAAAAAACTACAATAAAAGTTTTATTGTAAAGCGTTTGTTCATTTTAGGTAACTTTTGTTTTTGCATTATAACACAGTGCAACACTACTCTGGGATCGCAGAAAATTTCAAAACAGTGTAAAAGTATACATCAAATAGAGACAATTCACCAAAGGGTTTCGAAGAGTTAACCTGTGTTTGTTTTTAATACGCTTTTCAAATTTGGTTGATGAAGAATGGCCACTCTAAAATTTTTTTTTGATTTTACATATGTAGTTATAACCACTTAACTTGCGAAGTTTTATTTACTTAATTTTAATTTTTCATTATATTCGTGTCATTGAATAAAAGTTTACACTCTTCTTTCTCAAAGGAATTTTACTTGACACGAAAAGTTGTGATTAAGAAAGAATTGTATTAATTTTGATGTTGATTTTGTGGTGACCGTGGCATGCAGATTAAATGTGTGGTTTAGCATGCGTGGAACCCGAGATCGATCCCCAATCACGGCAAAAGTTTTTTCAATAAAAAAAATTTTTGATCGGTCACCACCTCTGCAGACAATGGCAACAAACCTTTGAGAGTAAATAATGCCTTGTAAAGCTTCTTGAGAACATGAACTTTAGCAGTTCGGAGTCGACATAAGACATTTATGTCCAGTTCTCGGTCTATTGTGTGCAACCATTTAAAAACACACTGAAATGATTTGTTTTGTTTTTTTGTTGTTGATTTTTAAACCCTTAAACCTTTTTAACTCAACCTGAATAGTTCACATTGACTTAAACGTATGTAGAATCCATAAATAAGTGTCACCTCGTGTAGGGTCAGAGTCACTTTGTGAATCGATTTAGTGTAGAATTAGCCATCTGATTTTTGCATTTTTTGTTTTTATTACATTCTTTTAATTTTTGTAAAACTTTTTCTCTATTCTTCTATCAGGTTGTAAAATTAAGGCCTTGCGTGCTAAAACAAATACTTACATCAAGACACCCGTACGCGGTGAAGAACCGGTTTTCGTTGTAACTGGACGGAAAGAAGATGTTGCCAAGGCAAAACGCGAGATACTCTCTGCTGCTGAGCATTTCAGTGTAATTCGTGCCTCACGCAAGCCCTCACTTTCAAGCAATATAGCTGGTTGCGTTAACGGCGGTTGTGGCAAGACACCACCAGGACCACCATCACTATCTGGTCATATTACGATAAAAGTGCGCGTACCATATCGGGTAGTTGGATTGGTTGTGGGATCTAAGGGTGCCACAATTAAGCGTATACAGCAGGACACTCAAACTTATATTGTCACTCCGTCGCGCGAGAGGGAACCTATATTCGATGTCACTGGACTACCACACCATGTTCAAGCGGCGCGTAAACAAATCGAAGCTCATATTGCATTGCGCACCGGTGCGACTGACGGCGATACTGGTTCTGGTACAGTTAGTACTAATACTGGTGCATTGCATACAATAAATTCGTTAAGCCAGATTTTGAACGACGACATAAGTCCTGAGTTTTTAGCATCCATTTATAAGAATGGTCTGTGCTCAACATTCGACTACACCGAGAGTGCTGATACCAATCCCGCCAATGGAATGTCAATGGTTGCAAATAATGGCGGTATAAATTTAAACTTAGCCACAGGCAATCTAGCTAGTCAGTCGGTCATGCAGAACACCATGTTAAATTCTAACAATTTTCCACAAACGAACGGTGGGGATTTTTTTAATAGCATGACTGGTGCGGTTGATGGTTTAAATGAGCATCATGTGTTCGGTGGGTCCCTTAATCCGAATGTTAATGGGAACAGTGGTAGTGCTGGGCTTTTAAATGGATCAACTGCCAACGCTATTAACTTAAGTGGAGGCAATGGCGTTGCTATCCCAAATGGAGTTACTGGGAACGTGAATGGCATGAGTCGATCATGCTCGTCGGCTTCCTCGACCACATCCTCTAAGAGCGCCAACAACGGCGGTGGCAGCAATTGCAGCCGGCCCGAATTAAGCAACATTTGGAAGAACTTGGGCGACTCTCTGGACGTTGATGAAGGTATTGGTGAATCACCGAGCATTTGGACATTGCCCTGTGTTTTTAATACACCCGTTACTAACTACTCCTCGTCGACGACATCTATCAGTCCAACTGATTCGCTGTTGCGAGAAAGCAATACATTTGGGCAATTATTAGCAATACAAACGCAACAACAACAACAGAGATCAGTATTAAGTGGCAGCAACAACAGCAATAATCTTACTACGTTACATCAACAGCAAATGATTGCTCAGCAAAATCAGCAGCTAGGACTGCGTCGTGAATGTTTATTATGCGGTGATAAAGAGGTCACTGCAGCACTTGTGCCATGTGGTCATAATATGTTTTGCATGGAATGTGCTAGTCGCATTTGCTCATCTGGCGATAGTAATTGTCCTGTTTGCAGTCAGAGTGTTTTCCATGCTATGCGCATTCTGCCATAAGATCTCAACATTAGGATTTGAAGCGGCGGCTGCTGTTGCATTTATTTGAACGCATAATCAATGAAATGGTAAAATAATACAATTGAAAATGTTCGATTGTAATAAACAACACACACAAAAAAAAGACATCAATATACACACAAAACCCAATACATCGTATTAATATAAAGATAAACATGTATGCATGTATTTTTTTAAACTTAAAATATTCAAATCACGAATATATATACATCTACAGTATTGTGCAAAATGGCATAAGCATTTTTTTCCTCCCCATTAGGGATTAAAGTATCGAATTTTTCCAAATTGTCGAAACGAGGGCTGTGCAAAAGCTAAGGAACTGTTGCTGAAACTTTCAGTAACATATTTTGTTCAATACAGCGAAACTGAGGATTTCATTTTGTGTGATGTCAAAAAATGTCCTTAATCTTTAATATTAACATTTGCTTTTAATTTAGTCATCCTTTTATTAGCTTTAAAAAAATCGAAGTTTAAACTGGGTTCGATAATATTTGGCGGAATTTAAGATGGGATTGAAGTTTTGTAATGATGCCAGCCAATCAAGAATTTCTACGGTTATTTGCTGTAGTAAATCACTTAAGTACAACGGACTCCCCAGTATACAGTAACATTTAATTTTCAAATAGAACTATAAAATCATGATAGAAGTTTAATATCATCATGCAAGAAATAATTGTTTTGATGACATTACATTTTACTTATCATCCTTTTCTTGCAAAATAATGTTTAATGCAGTTTGAATTGAAATTTATAGGCCTTAGTACTTACTTTTTATTGTAAATTTAATTCAGAAAAGAATATTTTTAAAATTAAATTTTTCTGAGATCGTCCTTCTATGTTGGCTTTAGTAATTTTTCCATTGAGTTCTTAACGAAATTCAATAATTCAATAATTTTTTGTTATTTTTTAACACATTTTTATGGTTTTTTATTTCAAGTATTTTTTATTTTATTACGTTTTGCACAGCCTCTTTCAGCGTATCTGTTATAATTACTACTTAAACTTCAAAAATAAAATGTATTCTCAACTAAGGATCGTTCAAGAAAAATTAATTAAATCATTTAATTGCATAGGCAGAGTTGCCTAGGTTTTACACAATACTGTGTTTATATGTATATATATATATATTCGTACATATAAATATATGTTAGAGTATGTCGAATATAATTTATGCCTATTAATTTGAAGGCACGTGAAAATTAGTGTAATAATATAAAGAAATAACATTATTTTTGTTAAACTGTTAAATACCATTATTACAAAAAAACAAAAAAAAAAAAAAACAAAAAAACAATATAACTAAAAGTATCTAAAACAGTGCATGTTTTACATCTGCCAATCAGATTTAAGATAATAAGCAATCGTGCAACTCGGATCAAGAATAAGCAGACTTGCCACAGATAGCTAATCCCATTGCTGTCGTTGCCACACATATGATATTAATTAAATGTACTCTTAATAATTAAATTTTATTATCTTCATTGAATGAACTTCCCTGCTAAAGCTATATTTTGGCACACCATTAAGTTTGTTTCTTTTTCAGAATTCTAAAAATAGTATAACTTTAAAATGTTACGATTTTTATTTATATTAGTATTAATTTTTTGTTTTAGAAAGAAGTTTATTTAATTTAAAAGTTTTTATTTGACTTTTTAATATAGTATTTTTTTTATTTGAGTGAAGTGAATTTTAAATTATAATATTATAGTTATATAAAATCAAATTATATCGTTTTTAATATTTATGTAGCAGATTGTGCACTAAATTCAATTTATGAAGGGACTGCCAATAGTTGAATCCATTATAATGTATGTTTTTTTTCATACAACAAAAGTAAAAAATAACTAAAATTTAATTTGAACAAAAATCATTATATGTTCAACTCGAAAAGAAAAGACTTATTTTATGACAGTTCCTTCACACAAATTATGTTTAAAATGCAAATCATTATAACTTAATATATAAATCAAATGTTATTTTGCGCCACGTTAGAAATTATGAATATTTACATATATTAATTCATTAAAATTTGTTGACGAGCTCATTTTTAGTCTTAAAACTTGAACATAATTTATTGCCATTTGCTGATTCCGAGCGTACTCCATTAATAGCTTTCACAAATATTTTTAATGAAATCTGACAGGTTACAAAAATCTTTTAAATATGTATGCAATATAAGTTTGCTTAAAGACGAGTTTTTAATTTAAAAAAAAAACTTACACTTAATTTTTGGAATAGAAAATCATGTCTGAAAAATTTTGTTTTGACTAAAAAAAAAAAAAAAAAAAAACTATCCAACGAAATTAACCACTTAACTAAAAAACGTCAACAACAAATATCAAGCAAGAAACTTGAATGAATTAAAGAGTTTTGCTTATAAGCAACTGCAATCTTAAGAACACTTTAAAGACTTCTTTCAAGATAAATTTGAATTTTTTTATTTGTTTTATGCTCCTTGATTTAAAAAAAAGCGAAAATAATTGCTATTCTCTAATATAAATATTTTTTAGTATTTTTAAAGCTCTGCAGTTTTTGGAGCACTTGAACATCTTTAATATTAATATTATAAAAATTATCAAAAAGTTAATGAATAGTTTATTTATTTGTGGTTTAAAAAATTAAAGCATAAAATATATATATATTTATACATAAAGCATTATTTTCTTTATTGATACTCAATTAAAATTATGGAAAAAAATATATTGCTTAAAAGCTAATACACATAAACTCAAATCATACTCGAGATATAATGTAACGGAAGTTCGTTTTCTTCGTATGTATATATATCTATATATAATAAACAAAATGAATTCATATTGTATTATTAATATATACATATGTTTACATAAATTTATATACGAAAATATTATTAGAGATTACAAAGCGTAGATTTGTTATATATATAATAGAGATTTATATGAGACTTCTGTACTTGCTTTGCGTATATCAGTATTTGCAATTGTATTTAAGATACGAATATATATATATATATATATATATGCATATGTATATATATATGTATACATTAAGCGCCATACTGATTGGATAGCGCTTTATAACAGAAAACTTTAAAACATTTTTGCATTTATTAGTAGTTAACAAAAAAAAAAAAAATTAAAAAAAAACCCCTAACTGTCACGAAGCTAAAAAGGTTGTGAAGAGTATTTAGCCAAGCACGAGAAACTTGAAAAAAAATTAAACAGAAATAACAGCCGACAAATATATATATACATATATTTTTTTTAAAGAAACAAAAAAAAAATATGACAAATTCGCTTCACTGGGTATCCCAATTCACATCATTTAAATTTAAAACAAAATACATGTAAATATTGGGAAGATGTAGTCCAAAATCATCATAAACATCAGTTTTATAGCACAACCTAGGTTTAAAATTAAAACTTATTCAGAGGATGAACCTTTTTCAGGCTTAAAAAATAGCATAAAAAAAAAATAAAAAATCCTGTTTAAGACTAGTATCAGTCACTTAATTCGACAGTAAATTACATCATATAGCATGAATTAAACTTAAATTTTATTTATTACCTTTATCTTTCGCTTGTTAACAATCCTTTTTAGCGGATTGATCTGTCTGCTTTCTGTAATCTTCTTTCTTATGCATACAATAATATTATGTTTATTCTTATATTTTATGGTTTGGCACTAAGTTTGCTGTGCAATGAATTCAGAATTTCAAAATTAATTTATAGCAGTTTGTACAACTGCGTGCCAGTAACAAGAATTTAATTAAAACCATAATAATTGCAGCTTCTTAAGTAAACTTTCAATATTTACTTAATTACTAAGTTTTAAATACACATTGTTTGTATTTAATATATTTTGCAAAATTTGCTAGTCAAATCGTTATTAAAGAATTCACACTGAAAATGTATGTTTACTTTGTTTTAGTAATAAATAAACAAAAAATTTGGTTTTATTTTTAAGTTTTATTTGAAAATTAAAAATTAAATTATTCGATTTTTTGCCAATATCTCTGGCATATGTGTTACTGCAATATGAAGTAGTGAACATCACATTTAAAATGAATATACTATACGCTTAGTTAATTTATTTAATCAATGTATAAAATTATTTTCTAATTGAACACGTGAGATTGTTTTTTTTTTTTCTTTAATAATATTTTATTTCAGATTCAATGTTAATTTTATGGAGAGATTTTATAATTTTTTCTTTTTGACTGAACATTCAGGTACTGCATTTTATGTTTAAGAAATGAATAATAAAGTTGAAATAAAAGAAAGTTATGATAAACAAATACAATACAATAAGCTAACTTTTTGACTGAAATTAACTAGCAGTAAGAGACAAGTAAAACTATTTCAAGTAATTTAAATAATATTTAATATATCTTTACGGTATAATTTATGTAATATTAAATATTTATAATACATTGTATTTAATAAATACAGATATTTTCAAAATCTTAAATATTTCATGTGAAAACTATGCATATATCATATTCATATGTTTAATATGGATATCTATAAAATCATATGGATATGTATGAATGTATTATTATATTGATATATGTACGTAATTGGGCTTATCGTGAGTTCCAGCTGGACAATTTTTATGTGGCTTCGTTTGCTAGCCAAAGTTATTAGTAGTTATTCCAATATAATATCTTAAACAATTTCGAGGGAATATTCGAAGTATTTTCCCGGAATAAGTGTTGTTACAAAGCGACTTAGGTTTGTTTTAGGACGTTCATATATTTCGGGGAAAAGGAAAACTATAAATTATGACGAAATATTCAAATGAAATTCTCAATAAGACTAATATATATATATATATTTTAATAAAGATTTTAAAAAATATCGTAAAGTAAAATAAAAATATATAAAATCAGATTATTGTATATGTATGTACATAAGAACATAGAAAGATATATGAGGAGGTGAAAAGCATAGTGGTTTAAGCCACATACAAAAACATTGAAATTGAGGAGAAACTAATATTAGAAGCATAGTATACGGTTACGTTACGGTTAACAACACAACAGTTATCTCTGTCTTCAATGTGTAAATTGCTGTTACACTAGACAACAACTGAATGCATTCCAATGTTTTTTGTGTCTTCAATACACTTATGATAAACAACAGTTTTGTTGGATTGTCTTCTTATTTGTCAAAATAATAAGATAGCTTATTTGATGTTGTGTTTAATTAGCACCATGAATTTATCGAAGCCTCAACGAAATCTAGCGCTTTCTTTAATTCCTTTACAGATGGAATTATTGAGATGCGAGGAATCAAAACGTTCTCGCCATTGAATTTTCCATACAAAATTGTTGCTTTATCTAATATCTCAATATTTTTATGGCAGGTCTGGTACCATTACAAGCCGTCTCCACAGGGCATAGTACATGCCATCACATACACCAAGGCATACGGAAATCTTTTAGAGACCGAATATGCCCTGGCATATCTTATGCCTAGCGATAGATGCCATGAATTATTTCAGGGCATCTATCTCATGGCATGAGCAGTCACATTTCTGAATTTCACTGGTACTGAAATTATATTTAATCGTTGTTGCGCTACTTTTTGGCAATTCAGCTATTGCATTGAAAATTCAGCTGCTGATGGATCATTGCAATTGAACGTGTACGTTTTTACCGGAAGTGTTCTAAAAATTTTCCAAAGAGTTGAAAATTTCAAGCATTATTTCATCGGCAGCAGTAGAATTCGGAATGACAAGCAACATTCGTAAAAAGCCTCTAGCTAACAGTATCAAAGCACCGCCAAGCAAAGCTTGATTTTCATATTTCTATCCAATGCTTCTAATGATTTATATTAGCTATTTGACATTCATCCCACACAAATAATCGCACATTGGTTCAAGACTTTTGTCATTACGTATGGTTTAGTTGTTACATGTGGGATTATCATTTGCCTGCATATCAAGGCAAGTTTAAGTAATAAAGCAGCAGCAATTCCAGATGAAGCCAATGTTAGTGCTATTTTACGTTGCGATCGTACCGTTGCTAATAGCAACGAAATCAAGAATGGCTTAGCTGTTCCCTTAGGCTCGTCCAAAAAATACATTTCATCGCTGACAACGTGCATAATCGTTTCATATGCATGTTTTTGTTCATTGTTCAATTTTGAAATATTCGCTAGTCTGTTCAAAATGTCTTCCATCAAGAACTCTATAATTTCTTCATAGCTTATGTGGACTTGTTGAGAATCATAACGATACAATTATTGCAAAAAGCGATCTTAATAGGTGAGGAGTAGATAAAACTACTCGAAAATAAGATTTGGATCCATCCGTACATAAAAAAATTAATATAAACAGCTGATTGTTCGTGGCAGTAAAAGAGCTGCAACAAAGTGGTGCTTAATTTTTAGCATTCTACAGAATGACACAAGTTGGTGAAAAAACACAAGTGATATAGAGTGCATTCGTAGCAAATTTTCTGCTGAATGCACATAAATTGTGGCATGCCGCGTTGCATAAAACTTATAACAAACTAGTTGCCAACTAGTTTTGAAAAAGTTTTTTCATGTGAAGGTTTCGGTATAATAACATGGGTCAGCAACATTTGTTGCAATTGCATTACTTTTGAATTGCTCCGTGAGGAAATGGCCGTATTCGTCGTTGCATCTATAGCCTTAACCAAAATAAACGAAACAAAACGTTTGCAACTCGACTCGTTACGGCTGTTTTGAATGTCAATTAATGCCAATTATATCATAAAAATATGTTTTCTTGCACTAGTTACTAAAAATGCAACAAAACTTCATGTAAAAATTCTCTGCACAGTTGCTGCCGACGATTGTAGACGTTTAAAGTACGGTTCTTACGGAACAAATCGTTTTTTATTTTCTGCATGTTTTTCGTCTTCCAAAATTTGTTCAATTATAACCGCCGCCTAAAATTACTTTGCTGAAATTCTCGAGAGTCAGCAAAGAAATTAAGTTGTCTTACATACCTCCGATTGTTTGAAAGCTCAACAAAATATTTCCGTCGTACATTGTCGGCTGAAAACCGTGCAAAACCCTCTAATACATCGATCACGCACAGTGAGCTCATTTTTAGTGGTCCACACGAACCATCATGATCTTTGGGATCACTTTGAATGATTCTGGATCGGTGGTCTCATCTGGAATTTCTGCAAATATGATGTCATCAATTTAATATGGTCTTATTTTGTCACTTTTTTTTCTGCCATTTGATGGAATACATCCAGCATTGAACTTCGCCAAATACTCATAATTTGACTATGAACTCTATTAACGATTTATTTTTTTGTTTCAACACACGTGTCGTTATGTTGTGATGATCTCTTGGCGATTGCCCTGGCAGGTATTCAGATATGAACTGTAACGGTAGTGTTTTTTTTTTGCAAATTTTAAAGAATTTTGGTGTTCTGTCTTTTACCAGCTTTAGAAAGAAATACGTAATTTTGAAATTCCGACAAGGGATTCGAATTCACCAGCTAATTTTTTTTGTTTGGTGATTTTACCTAGTGTTCGAATAGATACTGCATCAAATTCGTAAAAAGTTAAAAATGTAGGTGGTAACCCTATGAAAAAAATTACATAAGTCTTGAACTTCTTACAACGGTTTCAGATTCAGTTACCCATTTTTACCTAGTTTTTCCCACAAAAATCGTAAAAATAAAGAAATAAAGTGGCAACCCCATTTGTTTAGCCTACATTTTTTAAAAATCAACTTAATTAGTTGAAAATTGCGAGCAGCAGACTAAACCAGACGCTCTTTTTTAAACTTTGCTATATAAATATATATATAGATTATTCTATTCAATCAGTCCAATCATGAAACATTTTCTCCCGGGAGTTGTAAATGGGAGTTTCAGTTTTTAAGATAAAATTAAAATACTTTTTGGAAATTTTTAATGCAATTTTGTTCATCAACCTCCAATATTCACGAGTTTAAAATAAAAAATGAGATATCTTTATCTGCTATCTTAAAACCGGAAATTCGCATTTACAACTCCCGGGAGAAAATATTTCATGATTGGGCTGAATATGTTCAGAATAGAGGAAACGATTGCAAACTTTAAATACAAGTTTATCAAAATTTTGAAATTCTGAGCGTTTTATCCGTATTCTGATTCTTTTTGTGAGTTACTGTAGGCGCCTAAATAAATTTAATAACATAATTTTCAATTTTGAAATCTTAGAGAAGAGTAGAGTTTTTGTATCTTTTCACCTTCTCATACAATAGATTTAAATTAAAAGATATACAATTAGCACAAGTTCAGTTAAATTGCCCAAAGAAATTTTAATCAAAGTATAAAAAAACCTTAATTCATAGGTTCAGAAAAAGAAATTGTTGACTATGTGGTGGTTTCTTTTGTTTATTCAAACTTTCTCAGTAAGGTTTTGGCTTATTGAAGAAGTAGCACGTTTTAAATGATATTTACTCCTTACCAGGCACCACTTGGTTTTTGTATCTACCACTGTCACGTGCGTTACAATAGAAATACACATATTTGCTTAATTTTCGTCAAGCTTGAAAAAGTTTCGTTGCCATTGGATGAACCACCATACTTCGACGTTTGCTCCAAAAAAAGCTAGTCGAATAATGCACGGAAATGTTGAAAAAAAAAATACATGGCATATGTTTTAACCAATTGCAAAATTCGTATTAGACATGTTTAATGCGATGATATTTCCTAATATTTTTTGTTCAATTCTCAAATTAAAAGCAATAGGTTTCATTCACTAACTTAGTTCTGTTTAAATAATTTCTCTTCCGTGAATTATTGGTATTTGTGAACCTTTTTTGTTTCAAAAGTAGTTCTTAGCCATTTCTAGCTTCTCTTTCATTGCAAGAAACAACTTTACGCTTTACGTTTTTTAAACGAAATGTTTTTTGTAGAAAAATCGGAAAAAGTTGCAGTTTATGTTACAGACTAGACAAAATAGTAAGGATTGAAGTATTTCAGCAGTAGAATTTGAAGTATTTTCAAAATTATTTGGGTTTTAATCTCTTGATGATGTCACCTTGTGTAAGGGATAGGAATAGTTGCATCCAATTCTTATCTTTATTCACTTTCATTCAGAACTCTTGTAATAACGAAGCTAATGTGAGAATTGAAATAAGACACAAACAAATTAGAATTTTCGGTTTTGATATTGTCACATTGTATGGATAGTATGAGTGGTTCTCACCCATTTTCTAACTTGGACTTAGGTTTTTTTAATATGATCTATATACATACCACCCAACAAGCGCGTGTTCTGAGAATAATATCTATGCTATAGAAATAAATGCACATAAAATTATACCAGTACTTTTTTTTTAAATGATTTTCTACTATGGCAAGTGGCAAAGCGGTTTGTAAAGAAATCAGCAAGTTAATTGTTAAAAACTTTCTTTAACAAAAAAGTTATGGCGATATTGCATAGCCCCTAGGATAAGCACAGTCAACTATGCAATACGTCATCAAAAATTATATGAATATTGCCTCAATTGAGCCACAGCAGCATGGGCGAGGTAATAAATTAAAAGTAAATGATCGATATATACGACCATTGAATGTCATAATAATAGAAAAAAGACGGACTTCAATGAGAAACGAAAGCGAAGATGATCGGGAGAAGTGTAAGCCGTGAATGGAGTCGGAAATCCTTAAAAAAAACTACTAGTATAAATTCAAAGAGTGACCAAAATTTTTTCAAAATATTTTCAATACATTCTCAATTGATATACAGAATCAGCAAAAAATAATTTGTCCCGTTATCCTTGTGCACACTCGCATTCTTTCTATCGTACGAATTGAATGTTGTCAGTTTTTGGATTGCATTTTATGAATCCTGTGTTGGTTAATCTTGCTATTAACGTTGTTGTTTTTGCATTTGTTTTTTACTTTTGCTATTAATTCTAAAAAAAATACATTTCAAGCTTTAAGGATACTACAAACTTTGTATTAGAAATATTGTTTTCTAATTATAAATAAAAGTTGAAAATGTTAATATTATAAAATATGCAGCCATAAATATGTACAACATTTGCTCAAAAACCATTATACTTGTGAATATAATCTTTGGCAAAATCTATGCGCTTTAATTTGTTCACGTCCGTTATGTCTAAGAACAGTGCGCACAGCATCTGGGTGAAATGAAGGTATCCTTTGTGATTCCAGGCCTTAAGCTATTTTAACGGCGATTGCCATCCATCGTCCAACTCATTTATCAATTTTTTTTTTTATTGATTTTCCTTCATGACGAAACTTCATTATTAGTTGGAGCACCAGCAAACAAATTTCCTTTCCCTTTTGATTTTTGCCAAGAAATTATGTTTTTAACAAGAAAAACACGTAAATTTCACATTTTCAAGTTAACTGCAAATAAAACTGATACCCAAAGAAATTGGCAGCACTGTTTACTTCGCATGGTTGCATTTTAGAAATCAGAGCATGTAGATTTTCTGTGCCTTAAAAAAGCATTTTGCAATTTTTTACTAACTTAACATGTTTTAAGCTCAATTATTGTGACTAAAATTAATTTATTTTATAATTTTTTTCTGTAGCATAGATATGCTACAGAATATGTTCAGAACCATCGTTGGTGGGGAGGTATAAAGACTTTTTATTTATTTATTGGCAGTCGTCAAAGTTTCTCTATCTCGCACGCGTTTCAATTGAATTTTTGATACGTTTTTATATGGCAGTTCACCAAAGTTACCACAACATTATTCAGCATTGCAATCAGCAAAAGGCCACAAGCTACATGCTTATACTTTTTTTTTATACCAACCACGCCTCCTTATGGGAGCTACAAAAGTTGTGACAAAGTTAAGATACTCTTTACGCAGTGCGTGTAGAAGTTGGAAAACCGACTGCTGAATTAACTCATGGAGAAAATAACTTTTCGTATCCTACTTTATAGAAATAATGGACTTTCTAAGATTTTCGTACCACAAGATAATTCAAAGCCTGTACCAAAATACAAGATGGAAAAATTAAGCGTATACAAAATAAATTATTAAAAATTTATTTTTTGTTTTGATTTTTGGAGAGCGTATTAGTAGCATCTTATTCAGTGTAAAAGCTGGGAGCTGTCGAAAATATGATCCTAAGATATCAGCAAACAAAGAGAGACATACGTAACGTGACAGAAGTGATTTTTGTCAGCATAAATTAAAATTAATACATGTGCTAGTTTGTTATGTAACTTATTTTAAAATGGTTTGATAATTTATTAATTAAAACTATACTTTTTTTTGTTGAAAACTCTTTTTTTTAGCGTTTTTGTATGCAAGCCATAATATGATACGTGACGTGAAATATTTTCCTTAATTATGAGTTTAAGAAATTATTCATTTAATTTTGAATGCAAATTTTTTGCTAAAGACATTATTAAAAATATATGAATTAATAATACAATAGAAAATTTAAAATTTTAAAAATCTTTATTATGAAATAATTCCATTCGAAGAATGCAGTTCAATAACTTTCATTTTACTTTTTATCTATTTTTTACTTGCAAACTTTTTTCAGAATACGTTTTAAATTGCAATAGGTTGGTTGCACTTCCCTTTAAAGGCGTCATTGATGTTACGTGACAAACCTTACAGCTTAAAAAAATCCATGGTGTGCATAGTCTGATAAGTGTTAGTGCAAAAATATATTTCTGCTCAGAAATATGTAAAGTTATCAAGGGTATTCATGCAAAGCGGCAAGCTTATATTTTGGGCAATTAGTTATTTTTATCAGGTAGATTGTGTGAATGTCCATTAAAGGCGATTGTGCATTTGCAGAAATATATCAGCTGTTAACATGTAAACAGTCAATTTTAAGCATGCCTATCTATACATTATAGTTAAATATAATAACAATTCTTATTATTGTTTGTTTATTGAAGCTTTGGTGTTATTTGGCGGAAACAACTTAACTGTGAAAAATTTAAACAGCTGATTGCTGGTATAAGTTTGCCAGATCGATTGCTCACCTAAATCTTAGAGCAAATATATCTGATTCGTGCAAACGGTTCTTCATACAGCCTTTATAAGGCAGATATACTTATATGGTTTATACCATTTATAAGGGTATTGCCCATTTTCATGAATACCCTTATTATTTTTTTAGGACATAGCCAATTTTATTTAAAATTAAATATATATATATATATCGTCAGCATAATATAGAAAGGCGTAACTCATAATTTTACAGAGACATAAAAAAATCTTAATAACTTCTTAAAATGTTATTTAACTAAAAATTATTGAATGCAGATTGTAATGAAAATAGTCAAAAAATTCATTATTTAAAAACATATTTCAGTTTTTTGATTTCAAGGAGAGTATATTATGAACAAAAAAAAAAACAAAAATAAAACCCCGGTCATGATGTGCTAAGTTTTAGTTTTTCTTAAAAACTGGCTCGTTTTTGGAAATTTATATTTTTGAAGTGGCACAATTTGCGTACATTTTGCTGTGTGGTTATGATCATTATCCTGCTAATATGTAGATGCAACTATTGTGCATCTTTCGAATAACTAGCGAAAGTTCAAAATGTAACTTTCTGCAGTCTAGCTCCTTTCACGAGATTTATTGAACCACTTCCTTAACATGAAGAACATTTCCAAACTACTGGGTCTGTTCCCGCACTTTTTGGTTTAAAAATGGTTTTGGTTTAAACTGTGAGAGTTAGAAAAAAAAACCTCACGAAAATAGCGCAAAACACAATCCTTCCAATCATGAAACATTTTCTCACGGGAGTTGTAAATGGGAGTTACCGTTTTTAAGATAAAGTTAAAATAATTTTTGGAAATTTTTAATGCAGTTATGTTCATCAACCACCAATATTTATGAGTGTAAAATAAAAAATGAGATATCTTTATCTGCTATCTTAAAACCGGAAAGTCTCATTAACAACTCCCGGCAGAAAATGTTTCATGATTGGGCTGAAGAAAGTACGGGAACAATATTCTAACTTAAATTGTTAAAAAAATCAAATATAGTTGATTGTCCAGATTTGTCTTGACGACCAAGATTTTTCCCTAAGATTTTTAAAAATATTGAAATTAATTCACAAGTTAGTTGCAAATTTGCACATGTTGCTAGTTTACATTCTAAAAAGTTTCAAAGAACTTTTAATATATTATTATATCTTAACTAACTTGTAAACAACGGATTTTAAACTGTTTGACACCATTTTTACCAGAATAAATTTCTCGTTCTAAAAATGACAACTTTTGACCAAAGGGAAAATTCTTTACTCGATTTTTTGCACTCTCTTTTATAATTTTTTTCGAAAAAGCTTCTCGGACTAAAAACTTTAAATCTGGTAGATTGGTCTAAAACTTAATAGTACGGGAACAGACTACTATGATACCATCGTCATGTTTTGTCGTAGTTTTTTTTTTTAGTTTATTTCGGATTAAACACAATTTTGGGTGGTCGTCTTACTATGTGATTCGATCAAGTTACATTCGTCGCTCCAGAGAAAGTTTTCACTTTTTGCTTCCCTCTTCACCGAACAAATTTTTATGTGCAAGAGCAAAGTTTTCCGTTTATTTTTGTTGCTAAGCAACGGGACCTTTCATGGTGACCTCGATGGCAGTTTGTCCCTATCAACCTTCTTCTAACTGTCCTTGAACTCACGTTAGCTGCAACTGAACAAAGGAACTTTTTCGCCTTCATGATAATTAAACACCCGTGGCGACAGTATTTTTGGTGGTTTTCCTCGAATGTCATCTATTTTCAGTTTAAGGTTTAGTTTTAAAATCACTTTGTACCATTTCCAAAAAGCACCCTAAAGTGCTTGCAATATTTCGGTACGATAATACTTTTTTCCAATTTTTCTTACACAAGTTTTCAACGGATTTGTAAAAAAAGTAAAAAAGCGATAGTATGTTTCCTTTCGTTAGAAAATTTTATTTAATTTCTTCGCAAAACACAAAAAGGAAATGTGTACATCGAACCAGAATTGTGCAAAAAAAAACAAAAAAAAAAAAAACAAAAATCATTTGTGTTCCACCATAACTGATCTCATCTCTAGGCTACAAGAAATTTAAAACTTTATAGAGAACGTCAGGTTAGCTGCTTTTTCCATATTGACATAGCTTTTTTTAAAAAAAGCTAAATTTAATACTAATACTAATTAAATACTATTAGTGTTTTTTTTTCTAAGTAAAAAATAATCATCAAAGTAGTGAAAACATTCTTTTCTATTACACAAAATTTGCATTGGTCAGTCAGTGCTGCATGAATCCTGTATTTAATTTCGCATAACTCCAAAAGAGAAGAAGTTAAACACGATCAAGCTCATACACAGAAACACAAACATACTCAGTCACATAGCTATTAGGTATCACAATAACAATAAAAATTTAAAAAAAAAAAAAAAAAATGTTTATATAAAAAATAAATTTATAAATTTGTGCACGAGAAATTTATGACTGAAGTAAAGCAAAATAAAAATATAAGACCCAAAAAAAGCAAAACAATAATAAATATATATTACTATAAATTTTCTTATTTACATACATACATATGAAATAAAACAACAATTACAGAATATATAAAGTTATATATTTATATATACGATTATATGCAGACACTTATTACAATTCTATCGATATATATATATATATATATATATATATACATACACACATACATACACATGCACGATTTGCATCAATATTGAATAATTCAAATATTAATATGCAGCTATAAAAAAAATTCGAAATAAAACGAGAACAATTATTATATAAATTGTTTAAAAACATAGCATACAGCTATGGCCCAAATGGCCATTTAACCTGGAATAAAGTTATAGCTATTGACACTTGTGGGTTTTAGGCATGAAATATGTTACTTGAATACTATTACTACTTCATAAAATTGGACATACAAGTTAGTTTTAATATATCTGTATTTAATTTTTTAATAATGTTCAAAACAAAAGCAGAACAATAATAAAAAATTTGTAATAAATAAGGCAATAAAAAGAAATAAAGGCACAAAAGTGACTTAAAAGGCAGACAAGCATTTCAATTCAGAATCTGTTCTGGTGTACAAGGTTCAAGAAGCAAACAACATTTCTGCAACACCTAATTGCTTTGTATGGATGATATGAAAGGATCCAATGATAAAATCTAATGATTTAAGATGGTTATCCACTGTTTGTTTGCGCCACATTTTTATTAGTATGATGTCTGACATTTCTTAATACTTGACTTCGAGACTTAAACACTTCCTCGGACAACATTTCTTTAGGAAGAATAGCATTTTGAGTTATGTCTGCACCATGAATCAAAATTTTATGAACATTTCATGTCATGTTATACCTATCGTACTCATAAGTCATGAGGCATAATTTCGCTGTGTCAAATCTATACGTTCGAAACGTACTGTTCTAAAAATTAATTCATTAGACTTTCATCCACACCGGAAACATTAGCTTGGCTACTGAAGAAATTTTCTGAGTGTTGCCTTAATTGGTGCTTTCACAGCTTCGTTTTAGTATTTCCACAAGCAATTACGCTTCTGATCTTACAGTAATCGATCTTGGTTGCATTTTGTCAGTTTTTGTCAGAAGCTGATCTCCACTGACTTGTTTTTTAATTCCAAGCATGTATGCGCTATACAATATGCACTTTCTAATAATATTTTTTTTTATTTAGCTAAAAATAAAAACTAAAAATGTTTTGTAAAACATCCATTAATACAAATTTCACTGATTCTAAGTTAAAATTACTGACTTTATTCCAGCTAGATTGGTCATTTGGACCACTGGGCAGCGTATCTAGAATATCTAGTGAGATTTAAGGCGCTGACAATGAGAACAGATTGGTGCTGTCTTGAATCAAGTCTCGTTATTCTCTTTAGCAAAAACACCAGTAGTGTCGAAGATAAATCTTGTTTAAATTGATTAAATTCCAACTTTAATGCAACTTTCCATTATTCCGCTGCACAATTCTATTTAATTAAAAAGTATTAAAATTGGAATTTACTCATTTTTATTGCAGTTTTACAGCAAAACTTAAGCAACTTCCAAAAGTATATAATAAGAAATTGCTGCGTTTGTTGTTCCTGTAATCTTAATGATCTGATAATGCATACTTATTTCAACGTAACTCAGCAAAGACAACCGTTACAAATTCATTAAACAAGCTTTGATGTATCTGGTTGTACAAAACGTAACGTGACTGTTGAAATGAAAAGTCTGTTGACTTTAGATTTGTATATTGCATTGTGTGATAAATTCAGTAAAGAAGCTGCTTTTTAAAACGTAGCTTCGTACTCGTAGCTTTTGCTTACTTGAACTTGTTAAATTGAAACAAAAAGTGAACAAAAATTGAACAAAAAGCAAACGAAAAAACAGCTGATTTATTTGCTATATACTACGTTTAGCATATGCTGCAGAATCAATAAATGACCGTTATGTCAAGACATTTTACTATAAACATGCAAATATAATAGCTTGAACACATTGCACACAACAAGCGACGAACATTTGTTACACTGTCGCTGTAGAGAAATGTTAAGCGACTTAATTGTAATTAACACGACAGCAGCAAAACAATTTAATTTTGATAACAATTAATTGATAAAAAATATTTATTAAAGTTGTAAATATATTAAAAGTAAACAAACGAACACAAAAACAACCACTTGAGCAGTCAGCATGCAACAAAAAACAATAACAATTGTAAACAATGGAGAAAATTGAATTTGTCACATGTCAAATTGGAATTATATTGAAGCCGACGACAACGACATTCAATGTCTCCAAAATTTCGTGCTATAAGGAATACATGTAAATGTAAAGTGACTTTTGGCGTTCGTCGTGTGCAATGTATTCAAGCTATAACTGTCATAACAGTGTGGCGACATGTCCTAACTTTGATGTTCAACCATTGTCGAAATTTACAAATTTATTGATTTTAATAACATACTGTCATTATCGATATTTCGCTTCGAAAGTGATGTTATGACATGCCGCCACAGGAATATATTTTAATATTGCTTGTGAACAGCTGATTCATATGCTACATGTAAGAGGGGGTTATACACGGAAACAACGACTGTTCAATCGCTTGTAGTGCAATATGCAACCATGCGATTAGTTGGTTGGTCCACACAACACAATCGTCGCACACAACCATCAAATTGCAACAAATATTGGTATAGCCGTTGTATCGTGTAGAACCCCTTTAACGTTTTAGCACTATCACCAAAAGTTTTTGTTAATTGTCGTCATGTCAGAAGAAGTATGCATAATCAGACCAATATGCTTTATTTATTATTTGCAAAAACATTTTTCGAAAGGTTGTACAATTGGTTTATATAATAATTAAATGGAACTTAAAAACCATGCAATGAAAATAATAAACAACAATTGCATTTTTGTTTGTTTTAAGTTTGCATACATAATATTGCTTTGTAGCGCATGCGAAAATTGCGCTGATCGGTCATCCGAATCTTTAGTCGTAAGAGGCAAGAATTTCTATAAAAATTATAATAAAGTCATTGCATTTTTACACACAACGTTCGAACGTTATTACATAAATGTAAAAGTTATAATAAATTTATACCAAATATTTATAAAATCGAAAAATATGCAAATTTTATTGAAATGTATTTAAAATGAAAAAAAAAATCTACATTATTACTAAAAAAATACTGTGGAAAATAAAAAAAAAATATATTAAAGTATATATGTAGTGTTAAAGTCGGAACTCTCGAATATTTGTCATAAAATCAGATATATATATATATATATATAAATAATTTTATGAGAATTTTAAAAATATATTAATATTATATATACATATAGTCAAGGAAAATCCAATCGTACAAGTTTCTATATTCAATTTTTTAATTTTGTAACTTGTTTGAAAAAAGAAAACAAATATAAATTATTATATATATATTACCATAAACAAGTGTTTTTTTATATATCTTTTTTACAAAGAGCAAGGTGACGAGTTGAAGAATTATCCTCAAGATGACAGTGCCCTGTAAATTAAACATCAATTACTCAGATCTGCATGCGTCAAACGTCACTTTTTTTTACATGTATTTCTTATGGGACGAAATATTGGAAACAATCGCGACTACATTGTTGCCTGATATCAAATGTCGCTGTAGCCAGCTTTAATTTAATTCTAATTTGCCGCAGAAAACAGGCGACAAAAAGAAATTCAGCTGATGTTTACATTCGCATTTTTTTCGTGCAGGCTGCTCGAGTGCTCGTTTCTATGTTCAATTTATATATTTCATTGCAAACTTTGATTTGAGTTTATTAAATAATATAATTTAATTTAAATTCAATTTAATAACCTGAAAAAATATTGCTGATTAAAAATCTAGCCAATTATTGAAAAATTATTTCTTCACTTTTAATTTTTATTTCGTTTTGAATGAAGCTTCATGTTTTATGTATTTGAGTTTATACTTAGTTTCTAAAAACTAAAAACAGAAAATAAGTCGCATTAAATTATTTTAATTTTATGAAAAAATCCTCATTAATTCATTAGAAGAAATTTTTTATTCATATTATTTCTGTTCATTCTTCTACTACAGCACCAACCAATATTTTTATAAAATACTTGATTTTTAGTGTTTATTTTAAACCATTCCAGCTCACGGATGGATTCGAACGGGTGGATTCGAAATAGTTGTGGAACCATCATAACATAATCCAAGGATTATTGTGAACAACTGTACCGAACAATATTTGTTTCGTGGGGCGCCTTAATGTGTTAATTCTATTACGCAGCAAAACGTTTGCTTAACTTGGCCTTTAAGCGTGGAATCCATAGGAATAAGAAATTATTTCAATGTGATGGATGCATATATAATGTCAGCCAAAGTTAAGGCCGCTGGATCATACAACAACTGATCCAGCAAGTGAGCTGGATCAGTTCAATTGATTCAATCGATGTTTTTTAAATGTTGAAGCCGCAAGTGAAAAAGTAAAGCAACAATTAGTCGGAATTGACCCCAAGATGGTACTGGGTGTCAAGAAAATTGGTTTTGCTAACAAAAAAGTTAAGGCAGCATTTTGAGCTCAAGGCAATGGAAAATGATAAATAAGATTAAGCAATGTTCAAACTTGTTAAAAATGTTATAACATTTGTATTTTTTTGTACGCAAACTTATAGAAGTATATTTATATAAATATATTTATCAGCTCAAAAAGTACATCCGCTGTTCCATGTTTGCCACGCCATCTGTTTGTTCTTGAAAAAACATTGCACAATTGATCTGAATCGTTTTTTTTTCATAAATGATCTCCTATGAAAAAAACGCAGCTAATGACAGCTGTTTTAGCACAACCGGATGTTAAGCAAGTAGCAGCTGGGTAAAGGCTTTGCTGGTTCGTGTCTAAGTTAAAAATATTTGCATGCGAAAAGATACTGTAGTTTAAAGGATTGTGGCTTCGCTAAGATTTCTGTGATGTTGTTTATGGTTTGTGTAGCAGCTATTCGAGCTAAACAGGCACTGTGTGAACAATGTTGGAATCTCTGCAATTCGTTGAGTTATAAATGATATGACTTCCTGTTATGCGCTTCCGTCTCATTTCACGAAATCGCTACCACGAAATCGCTACCACAAATTGCAGCACACCGAGCGGTAAGATACAACTTATCCAAAAAAAAAATTTTATTTTCATAATAATAAGTCAGTTGATTCGTCGAAAATAGTTTCAGAGCAGAGTAGAGCAAATATTTGAAAGAATGAAAAAAGAGCAAGCTTTCAAAAGCAACTGTCAAAAGTAAATACATGATAATATAGGTTTGAAAAAATTACTATTTTTCATTAAAATCTGTTAAAATTTATTAGAAAAAACTATTTAAAACCTGTTCCATTCTTTCATCTCTCGAATTTTTCAACAAGAACCAAAACATTTGATTAATTAATTTGTCGATCAAACTTAAAAAAATATAAGCATCGAAAAAAGCAAAAAACGTAACTTAAAACAGCTTAAAAAAAAAACAGTTTCGATAGTATGGTAAGTGCAGACGTCACGTTGTATCGATCTTTATTTAACGATTTCGTGAGAACGTAGTGTTTGTGTAAGTTCAAATCGTTAAAAATTCGGTCCGTGATAAAAACGAACACAAATCGAGAAGAAATGTTGCTAAACTGTATCAAAATCGTTTGCATTTATTTTATTTTTCGAACTGTCAAATTTTATAATTAGGGAATTCACAGTTTGCTTCTAAAGTTAACACCTGGCAACTTTAGACAGATATTTCAATCGAACTGTGAGCACCTCTTTTTGTGTTTTGGAGCTAAATTGCAAAAATAGTTTTCAAAAATTTGAAATTTGTTTAATAACATGCCTCGAATGAACGGAAACGAAGAATTATGGAAAAATGTACTTACTTCTTCGACGATCCATTCTTCTTCCATTTTTTGCAACAAAATTAAATCAGCTGATTAGTGATACCACATTAGCACAAAAGAAAGACATGAGCAGAAGTGAGATAACTTTAGCAACAAGTGGTATCTCAAGTTTGTACGTAAAACAAAAACAATCAAAGTTAACACGTGCTAAAATGTTCTAAAAAGTTAATAGACGGCAAAGTTAACAGAGCAGATAATACAGAACTGTGAGCACCCTAAATATGACTATTATTGTCTTGTTATTAAAAAGTGAATATTTTAAATTGAAATGAGTTATACTTTTGTTTTTATGTAGGCCATAAGGCACACTGTGACTTGGAAATCCGAACTTAGCTTGCTATTAAAATAAACATACTTAACTTTATATTTAGGGTATTCACTTCAACGCTGAAATTTCCGAAATCGCAAATTTCCGACGAGTTGAAGTGAGTGACCGTTTTTGATTTTTTTAATGCTTCTGTCAGCATGAATGTCGCCATAGCTGGCTTTTATCGAACGTCAACAAAACAATAAATCGTGCCTACCTTTTGTTAAAAACAAATTTTGTTTGCCGTCTTAATTGTTCTTAATTAATAATTTAGTTGTTGCATAATAAACTAAATACGATGCTTAATTTGACGAATTTATATGGGAACAGACAAAATGTTCTTCTTCTTATCACATTTTGCACGTTCACAATGACTCACACCAATCGAACAGGTCTACTAACGACTACTGAACAGATCTTTTCTTCGCAAATTTACGACGATTAATTTTCATCAACTCAATAGATGATTAAATTTAAGCAAACTTCGGAAAACCAAAACAACAACGATTGCATTGAAATTTTCGTAGATTTCAGAAATTTCTGCGTTGAAGTGAATACCCTAATTATATAAATTTATACATTACTTAAGCTTACCTACTCATTATTTTTATTCAGTTCTTTGGTTTTGTAAGCGTTTTTTAATTGCACAAAATAAATAAATAATCAGTGATAAAAATTTGAATTTTGAAGTCTGGTTCTTGGAGAAATTTTCAACAATTATTTTTAATATTCAAATATATACATTTTTAAATACATTGTGAAAGCGTTCATACAAGAGTTTTATTAAGAATTCGCATTAGATTTCATAACATAAATTTTGAGATAATACATTATCGACGTTATAACATCAATAAGCAATGGAATATAGAACTAAAAACTTCTTTATGCGAACTTTTAGAGCGACTTGAGATCTTAAGAATCAATTTAAAAGCAGGTCTTATTGAATGAATGATTAAAAATAGGATTAAATTGTAACATTTTCAATTATGACATTAACAAAGGCTTGCTAAATTATCAAGTTTTAATAAAGCAATGCTGAAATATTATCTTTCTGATCACCCTATGCTAAAACTAGGCGTTCAACGAAGACTCCTTCGTTCGTTTGGACACTGTGAACGCTTTGGTAAAAAAACGGAGGTTCGGATCTTTGGTACGCTACAAAATCTTCGCGCCATTCGGATTCAACGAACTCCAAAAAGCGGGAACAAATCTTTCTTCGTTTACTCTGATCAGCAGGCGTTGGATATTTTTGAGTGAACACAGTGCAAAAACATGTATATCACACACTAAATACAAAACATCACAACTGAAAATTTTTCTATATGAAATTTTTGTTAAAAATCAATTCACAAAACACTTATTTTAGTATATTTTTCATTATTTTCTTCAGTAACTGAAATAATGAAGCTTGTGTGCTTAAATAAAATTGTTTTTCTTCTCCAGTTTCAACCAGAGTTTCATTTTTCGCTTCTGAAAAATTTAATTTTTTGAGTTGGGCTCATTTGTATTTAGAGTGCGATATGTTTTTGTACAGGGTGTCTTTGCGGCAAAATGCAGAAAAAGTACAGAAAAGAAGTTGTTTGATAAAAAAAGGATAGAAATAGCCAAGCTTAGTCCTCTTCCGATGCGATTTAGTTTTATTACAGAAATATTTTAACATTTAAATTGTTTTAGGCATACTATTGTTTGTTTTTCGGAGCACATACAGTAATTTTTATTTATAATTTCAATGCTAATATACATTTATTTAATTCGATGAAGCACACAAAGTAGCAGATGCAGTACTTTTATATAAACAAAAAATTAATCATCGCTGATTCATATCGATAAAATCTTCGTTCGCTCAACCATTCACAGTGGTCGAACGAACTAGATGGTGGATTAACAACGTTCGAAAACTGGCATTAGTGCACTGTGAACGCTTGGAGCGAATGAATATTTTATCGCGACGATTTTTTCGTGATGAATTCTTCGTTCGTTTTGGCACTGTGAATGCCCACTTATAGTATGTTATTTCAAATTTTGTTCCTGTATATTCTAATATATAAAAATCTCGTGTCACGGTGTTAGTGTTTGAACTCCTCCGAAACGGCTAGACCGATTTTAATGAAATTTGTATTGTATATTTGGAAGGTATGAGAATAGGTCGTAAAGTTTTTTATCCTTCTACCCGCAAGGGGCGTGGCACTTTTTCAAGAACATACGTTTTCGGTTTAACTTTCGATCTATAAGTCACACATAAATGAAACTCGGTTCGAACTTACTATTTAGTCATGCTCTTCGACTGAAAAATTTTAGCAACCTTTGTAAAAATGGGCGTGGTACCACCCATACAATTGAAGTTTTTGATATTGAATAGATTTGTAACTAAATGTAGTGGAACAATGAAACTCTATATGAAGTAACTTATAGGCGACGTCTTTCATTTATAAAACTGACGTGGGTATTGGAAAATGGGGCATGGATCTGCCCATACAATGCAAGTTTTCACTACAGGATAGCTATTGAAGTAAAAGGCACAGAATATTTTAACTAAGAATAATGTTACTACTGGGAAATACTCGAAAATAAGTACAGGTATTAGACAAGGAGTGTGGCTCCACCCATAAAAGTAAGCTTTTTTATATTTTATAATTTTAAAAATAATCGACACAGAATATTGAAACTCAGAGTGGAGTACTTTTTGTTGATGGCCTTCTATTGGCAAACTGGAACAAGCATTGGACAAGGACGGCAGCAACACGCCAAGTTCCAGCTAGTATATTATATAAACAATATACAATACAATAAATAATTTAAAAGTGAATGGTAGCTATCAATTTCAAAATAATGATTATAGCATCCAACAAAAACAAATATTTCGTTATCGTATTCTACTACTTTATAATTGTACACGAAACAAAAACAAAAGCATGTCAACAGTGCTATTTCGTGCTGAAATAGCCGAAATAACGAATAGCACTAAAACATTGTTTGTGAATTACATAAATACCTTAAATAGTTGTTCACTAATATGCCATGCCTCGCCATGGCAAAGAGTGCTTACCAAAGAAATGCTTAGCACCAGTTAGTAAACCATTGTCCATTGAGAGGTTTACTAACAGATTTGAGTTTCATAATCAAAAATAACTTGAGGTAAAACCTGCAGTGGTGGTGGTTTAAACCATTAGTGAACTTACAACTGATTTATGTGATAGATAATGCTGTTGATAGTGATATGGACTATCAGGACTATGTTTATATTTGCTTACAGTTTCCAAAAGATGATCAATTTTTTTTTTTTTTTATGAAAATTATAGGATTTCGCTTTTGATTTTTGTATTGCATCCACAAAATATATGCATACAAAGAAAAGTATTTAAAGTAAATATCACAAGCATATTTTTTATAAAGTGTTGTCATATATCTTAACAAAATTGCTTTCAGCTAACTAAAAAACCTTTGTAAAACCCAAATCATGAAAATTCATAGTTATCTTACAGCATTTAGCTAATAAATAAACTGACCCATAGGAGATTAACTTAACTCATAACTTTTTACGCAAAGCGTTTTTTTTATTTATATGAACTTTAAGAAAAGATTCATTTAAAATTTTACTCATGAAATAAACTAACTGTTATTATAACTGTTTATTATAACATTCGACTTTCATGCCTTGGTGTATGTGATGACATATGCTATGATCTGTGAAGACGGCGCATTATATGAACCGATTGAGCTTGGTTATTTTAAACTAGCGTATACTATTAATGTAGTTAATTGAAATGTGAACACCTACTTTGAAGTTTGCGTAAGTGATATTTCATATAAATTAGGTTTAATTCGTTAGAGTCGCCCTGTTAACGAACATAGGATACGTTCAGTTTATTTTAACGATATTAGCAACGTTGTTATTTGCACGCTGGCAACTTAAAGAGCTTAGTTAGTTTCTCTACACAGGATAGTGAAATATATATTTTGGTTACACATTTTACAATATTATATTTTTTAAACATAATTTATACAACTAATTAAAATACAAAGAATTTCGGTAGCTATATCGCAAAGCGTTAATTAAAAGAGCAATAATTTTGAGATTACGGAAGGCGTAACAAAGCTGCCCTCGTTTATAAGCTTGCGGCTTTCAGCGCTTCGCCTTCGTGCATAGATACTCGCTACTCGTTACTTTTGTTCGTTAGTGCGACGTTGCCTTCGCTTCGCACTTATCATTAATTCCTGCAGTGCGGCGAGAAATCTCTGAAATGAACCACGGTGGCAACGAATTAACGAACATCAAATTTATTTTCTATTAATTATTATACATCAATAAAAGCGTCGTAATTCATATTTGCATGCAGTGGTAATTTTAGTGCGTGAAATCAATTGGAAAGAAGGGAAATTATTAAATACAACATTCGAAAGAAATCGAAAACGTGATTCTGTGATAGCTGTAAAACGGAGTTAAAAGAACGAGCAAAACGAGCCGTGGCACAAGTTGCTAGAAAGAGAAAAGACGTGAGTGTGTGACTTGAACTTTTTTTGTTTGGTTGTTTCCACATGTTTAAAGTTTTTGCTGAAAAATTGAATAATAATGTAAAGTAAAACAATTTTATATTAATCTTTAAGTGTGGTAAGGCATGATTGAGTGTGTGCTGCGTTTTATAAGTGTGCCTGTAGATTTATGTAAAGCTTATTGTATGTTTTATATTTAAATAATAATTATTGCGTCGTCCAGCAACTGCATACAACGCTGCACAAGTTGGCCAAATTGACAGAAAGACATACAGACGGACGCTTAAACGGAAGAAACGGACATGCATCGAGTGCTGGTTTTCTTACTATCGCATAACTAGTCTAAAATAAAAAAAATAAATAAAATAGCCAAATGTTTAGACTCGAAAGAGCGGTCAGTCACATGCACTCGCTTTCGTTGCAGGGTCTGTTTTAATATCATGCCTTCTGTTGGTAACAAGTCTTAAGGTGTTGTTTATTATAAATTTTTATTTTTCTAATAAGCTACGTTTGTTTTAGTCTTGTCTGTTTTTCTTATGCTGCCGTGAGCTAGACTACCCGTTCCACAAACTCCAAATGCCAAGCCCAGGCTGGTTGTTGTCTCTGGCAACATGTCACTCTCGGGGCGTATTAAATTCCTCTACCTTCTGTCATTTTAAACGCGGTCTTCGTTTTATGAATACTGAGCGTCACAGTTCGCAAGCTTGCCACATACTAAACAATTTATATTTTTTCGATAAATTTTTCGGCATAATTCATGCTCTTACTCGTATCCAATTCAGATGAATCCATTGAATTAAAACAACTAGTTATTTTGCATAAATTTCGGAATTTAGTTAATTGTACATGTTGGATGTGTTTCATATAAATATTTTTATGTTCATAAGAACGCATCAAGATTCTGAATATCTTATGCGAAATTATCCCATTATCAAAATTCAACTTAAGTATAATTTTTGCAATAAATTGTAGACCTTAGGTACCTCCCTGTAGTTTAACTATCGAAATACGGACAATTATGTTTTGGTCAGAATATTTTCTGCTTGTATTAATTTTGTAAATTATTTTTCAAATATATTATATGCAGTAGTACAATAATTGAGGTCTACAGAATAGACTGGTCTGTTGCTGATACTTGGAAGTTTATGTCCTTGCACTGTGCACATGTGCGATGAGTACTCGAGTACACTCGCCTAATTTCAAAATAATTTTTAATACAACAATGCAAGACTACAATAGAGATAAATTCTACTACTTGCTGTTAATGACATCGAGAGAAGGCGGTCATAAAAATACTTAACCTTCAATGGCCATAACAACTCTAATGCAGCATTCGGATACTTAGGTTAACTAGAATAGTGGTTGTCAAAATGGCGCAAAAAGTAAATAAACAAAAGAGTAAACACTCACATTGTCATTTTGCAGTCAAATAAAGTTGCATGCTTCGGTATCTGCTGGATTTACAGCTGATGTGACGTGGCAATAACTAAAAAACAAACAGTTTTTAGGAATCAGCCTAACTCAGCATAAATTGCCTATTTTCGTCAAATAAGACACATTTTGTATTTGGAATTAAAAACAAGAAATCGTAATAAAATATTAATTTTTTATTTTCAAGCGATGTTTGTTGATAATCTTATAGTTGTTGCTTTAATAAATATAATACAAAGTTTTAGAACTATGTTTGTTCAATGTTTATCACCGTTTTAAAACAATGCTTGTTTGAGAAAATCACGTTTAAAGTTTTAAGTATAAAGTCATTTACATTTAGCTGAATGTATAAATATATATCGCTCATCTGCTTCAAAACTGTCTTAATTCAAAATTTGTTACGCGTCTTCTTCAATTTGTTACACTACGTGGTAATGGTTTTCTCGGCCTGGACAAGCCATCGGAGGCATGGTCTTCTTCGTCATCGATCTCGGTGTTTGTATTCAACACCTTTTTCGCAGGAACTTCTTTATTCATACGACAGACTTGAGCGTAGTCACTGAATAGTTAGACGCTGAACTTCGTTAATGCCGTCGTAGAGCTCATACAGCTCCTGGTGCATTCGATACCTATACCTCAACGTTATAAAGATCGTCTTGTAGTGTCAGTTTTATTGACCTTATTGCTTATTGAGCCCGAGGGCAGCACCTATTAGCAATTGTTCTTAGCTTTATTTTCAGGCTGACATTATTGTTGTCGTTTATGGCGGTGTCAAGGTATGGCATGTATCCCTGACAACTTCGAAGCCTGTTGTATCATTGAAGCCTAGACGCCGCTTCCCTATTTGCAGACATCTCTTTGAACAGTTAATAAAATTTGCATGCATCGTTCTTGTTCTAACACTTATCTATTTATTTACGTTCACGCTTTTCCTGCTTATGTTTGTTTTGTGGCTGAAAATGTAGTATATTTTATAAAAAGAGATATTTAATATATTTTTTTTCAACAAAACTAACACTTCTTTAAAACTGTATCAATACTTGTGTTTTTTCTTGGTTGCTTGATTTTTGTGCATATCATTTTGCTTCATGTCAATTGTTATGCAGTGTTATTTAACTTTTATATTAATTCTGCATTAAAAATTGTTCAGAGTAAATACTAAATATTTTTAAGAAAGTTATAATAATTACCATATCTTTAACTAAATTAATTTTATTTTTATTTTAGCATTTTTAACAAGAAAAATAAGTCATACCATACAGCCCAGTGTTAAATTCTAGGGGTTACTTTTGCTCAATAAGGAACATTTAAATTCAACAACCTGTATCAAAAGAAGCAGCAAAAAACTATTTCTTCAGAAGAAAGAGGAATAGGATACATAGCAGTCGATAGAAGACTATTTCTTACACCAATTTATTATATTGCTGGTAATTTGATTACCAAACTATTTTCAAGCTTTTTGTTGATATAAGTTATTTATATATTTAGGGACAGATGGTTATGTAGCAGCATCATCGTCGGGTTTCTCAGTACCCCCTCAAAGTGGTCCACTACAACCACTATCAACGATTTCTACTCGCGGAATGCAACCGACGGGTCCGCCTGCTACACCACAACAATCAGATATATTAAATACCATGCAACCCCAACCCCAACCAATTGTAAGTAAAATAAATCTTTGTATATTTTTTGTTGTTTTTATTATTTTTAATTATTTGAGATTATTTTCTAAACATAATGTATTAGTTTTATCTTGGTAACCAGAATTTGCTTAAATAATTATGTAAGCAAGAAATATGTTAAACTAATCAACCGATTATTTGCGTTTCATATTGAATGACGTTAAGAAAATTATTTATAAGAGTAATTCGCTTCAACAAGTGGAATATTATTTTTTCCAAGATCGAAAAAGAAAATTGATTTGGTAAACTTTCCAAATTTTTTTGATTGTTCAAGTCTTCAACCATTATCATAAAAAGTGTACTTGATTTTTTTAAATTAATTTGATTAATTTTATTTGAATTTTGTTTGAATGTAAATATATGAAATGTACATATAAAAGTGATGTGAAATAACTTAATACGACTTGTAAAAATACCACCAAGATCATTTCATAGAGCACTCTCCGATGAATTTCGACCTTAGGATTAGCTTAACGATGCCGACTAGAATATCCTGGGTCATTAGAAACCATTTTGTATAATTTGTTTTATCAAACTTTTGTTGATATACGTATTTATCTCTCTCTCTCTCTCTCTCTCTCTCTCTCTCTCTTTAATCAAAACTTTAAATTTAAGGTGGCAATCTATTTATTTGCTCAAAGAATTCAATACATTTTTCATATGTTTTCCTGTGTTTACCCGAAACAATATTCAAGAAGCTGGATTTAAAACATCACAGTCTGCACGATGACTCGTAATGTTTCTAATAACGATTTATATGAGAGCATTATGTTTTCAATACGGTGACTTAGTTTCATAGAATGTAACTTAGTTATGTCAGGATGACAATTGTTTTAAAGTTCAAGGCTTTTTCACTGTTATTTATACTCATTAAAATGCAAGCATATATTTTACCTTAAACTTTTCTTCGCAAAGTTGATTATGTACCACAATCTGCTTTTTCTCTTTCGGACAACCAGATATAATGGAACAATCGAAAGCGTTTTCAATGCTGCATTTTTTTCAATAAATAAAATAAAATAAATTTAGTGTTTTATGGCATATTATGCTAATGCTCATTCATTGTATTTAGTTTTTTACTATCAATAGAAACATTCCTTCATTAGTGTCGCCTTTTTATTTCCTTCTGAAAACAATGCGACTTAACAACAATGGGTCTGACTCTGAGGTCAAGTTCATTAAGCCTACAATAAAATATGCAAACATATACTACTATGTGTCTTATGAGAGTAGTCTTTAAATTATAAAGAAATGCGCTTAAATTCATGGCACACTAAACTCCATCGTGTTTTTAGTGATTACTCTTCAATTCATTTATGAATTATTCTATTATTAGAGCACTCAATTCGTTTTGCTTTCCATTACGTTTCGTTAATTTTTGTTTTTTTTTAAAGTTGCATCCAACTTAAATCCATATTGCGCTGCAAAGCAAAATGCAAACCAAAATTTTGTTTTTATAGATAATGTCAACTAATAAAAAGAAAAAATATACACAACAACAACCGTCGACACAGCAGCAAACTCAAAATCATCCGTATCAATTAAATAAATCTTACAATACAATATCAATTTTAAAAACATCCACAAACCAGCAACAATCACAGACACAAAGTTATGCTAATGTCGGCAATCGTTCTCTGCAGGGAATTTATAGCGGGAATGTTGTAGCGGAATATGTAGCGGCAAATACGGCTAATGCAACAACGCTGTTTGGTTTAAATCATCTCGGTGTTGTTAGTGGTGGAAATACAAGTGCTATAGATACGAATCATATGCCTTCTCTTGTATACGGAAACGCATCTATCGAGAAAAGTGGTGGTCCTAGTTCTGCTTCCTGCAATCTTGGTGCCTCAAATAATCCAACGCATGGTAGTAATGGTGTTGTGATGGCAATTGGAACAGCGGCAGTTCCTAACAGTTCCTTTACACACGATAATGGTATCGTTGGTGGCACTTCATCAGGTGTTAATGTTGGCGCTGTTATTGATAATAGAAAATTTGATTTACAAATTAAGAATAATAAATTACTAAATAATAACTCCTTTTCCACACCTCCAGAGGTACGGTATTTAACTCGCCTGAAAGCATTTTTTAACAAAAATTTTAAGCTAAGATAATTATATATGAAACATATTGTTCTATGTTAAAATATTGAATTTTATTAGGCTTACAATATTTTCAATATTTTTAGTTTATTCCATCGTCTGGCAGCAATGGAACTGGCAACATTCGGCCAACTCAACAAACTAACACAATCTATCGTGGACCTCCTACTTCTGCAGCTCCTCGTGGTGGAACGCGTCATGTATCTATGCAATCTATGTTCCAGCAGCCCATACATCAAAGTGTTGTGGTGCCCTCTTACCCAACATTTGGGCCGCGACAGCCTGCATACCAAAACCCACAATATCCATATTCACAAACGATTCAACAGTTTTATCCTTCCTACCAATTCTATCCACCCATGCAACAGCCACAAGCACATCAAAGGGGGCCAGTTGGGGTCAATCCCGGTGTTGGAGTTAATGTAGGAAACGCTATATCAGTTCAACCAAGTCTAAATGGACCGCCGGGTGCCACACAGGCACAAATGTCACTGACACCTGGTGCTGTACTCTCTGTGCCGCCGTGTTCAAACGCAGTGTTAGGTGTAGCCTCGACAGGTCCCGGCCAACAACAAGTTGGTGTTGGCATGCCTTCACTTGTTGGTGTGGGCGTGCCAGTTTCTGGTACTACAACCACACAATCGTCACAAACGAAAGTTCGCCGTCGTAAACATGCCTTAGACATAATACATCCAGACACCAAGCGTAATATATTCGAAGATATTGAGGTTTGTATTGCTAAAATCAAATACCATCAAAACCTACTTTAAATGTTCTGTGTTATTTCTTTCAGAGTGTCCCTAACGCCCCAGAAGTAGATAATCAAGAGCAATTAACTGCAATGCCTATTATATCTCCCGATGTGCAAATGGTTTCTGCACACCAAAACCAGCAAGAATTAGCCTTGAGTTCTCAAACCATCAATGCTCCTTCAGTTCTGCCGACTGATAACCGTACAATAATTTACAATATGGGTAAGCATATTAACACTTATTATTATTAATCTAATTAGTGCTTCTAAACCTATCTGTACGTTATTATAGATTTACATCAAATGCAACAACAGCGTGATCTTGCTGGTGGCCAGACACCAGTAGTATCTGCTATGTCAGATGCCCCTTCAGTTGAAATTCGACCCACATTGCAGAAACCAAGAATTAAAAAGTATTTTAAACACTATTTTTAATAATGAATAAGTTTACTCAAATGCTTCTTCTATCTCACTTTTAGGATAATTCCAATCACCCCTCCTAAAGATGAAACGACTAAACCTGCCAGTTTAGGTAAGTTTGTTATTAACTTAATAATTAGACAAACTATGAAGCCAACTAGTTTTTATACAATAATAAATGATGATTCCTTAAAAAAAAATATGTATATATACCTAGTTAACCCGGGCAGACCTGCCATAGACCGTCTTAGGAGTTACCATGAAACTGAAGGTTTTTGAAATTGTTTTGAAATAATTGTTAAAATATTTCCTTGATAATAACACACCTTACGATTCTCTAAAGCAGTGGTTCTCAACCAGTTTTGGCTGCCCTCCACCCCACTTAACCCGTACTTAAGTCCTCAACAAGCTCCCTTCTCCAAAATGAGTTTATAAAGTTTTCTATATTTTTCATCTATATTATAAAAAATGAAATGGTAATTCATTAATGGTTCATTGGTAATGGCATCAGTTATAAACGGATTTGGATGGGACGATCAAGTTACGACATATATTTTATCATCCACTGCCATAAGACACAGACACAATTAAAAAAATTCTAAAACTTTTTCGAATTATTTAACTTTTTACGATGGAAATTTTTTCGCTAAATTAATCCTAAATTTATGCACATCATGTAAACGGAAATCAAAAAAGGATTTTTTTAATATTAAAAAAACAAGTTAAGTCTAGTATTTGATAAGTATTGATTTTTTTTAATTTAAAATGACCCTCATGACTATTTACAACAAAAAAAGAATAAATGTAATCCATTGCAACATGGACTGAGTTATTAATTTTCAAAGTCACCGCATTCATTTTTGATAGTTTTTTTTTTTTCATTTTTTGAATTCGATTGAATTATGTTTTTAATGACTAGTTTGTATGTTAAAATATATGAGACAAATATATGATATATATTGTATATATAATATATAGAATATTAAATTTAATTTCGACAAAATTAGGAAAAATATCCCTTAAACATATATTTCGGAAAACGACATTCGTTATTGCAAGCTGTAAACGACGCTTGTTAATCGTAACGATATCGTAGTGTTTATTTCTGGAGAGTGCAGGCCAAATGGTGCATAATTTTGTAATTAAAGTTATTATAAAACTCGTCGATAACTATACGGACTGAATTTCCAAATTTAAGTCCAATACGGCCAGAACCGTCCTAAATATAACAAGTAAAGAAAGTCGTAAGTCGGTCTAGGCCGACTATGAAATACCCTAAACCCACTTTTCAAAATCAAAACATTTTTATTGTAAATGGGCGTGTCTGAGGGCGGATGAATCCCATATTTTATATGCATTTAAATGTTTATGAAAAATTTACACGTACCAAGTTTTATTCCTGTAGCTCACAGTTAATGCCTTTATTGTGCTTTCCCTATGGGAGGTGGGCGTGTTCATGGACGGATTACTTCCAATTTTTGAACACATCTTAGTTTTGGTATAAAATACATGCATACCAAATTTAATTTCTCTATGACAAACATAACCTTATTTATTGAGTTTAAAACTTTTTGGGTTGTATGGGAAATAGGCGTGTCCGTAGGCGGATGACGTCCATTTTTCAAAACCATCTTTGTCTTGTCATAAAAAACATACGTGCCAAATTTTAGCTCTGTAGGTTAAACAGAGGCTTATTTATTGCGTTTTCAATTTTTGGGTTGTATGGGAGGTGGGCGTGTCTGTGAGCGGATGGCGTCCATTTTTCGAAGACATCTTTGTGTTGATATAAAACACATACACACCAAATTTTATTGTTGTAGGCTTATTATGAGCTGAGTTATGCAGTTTTACATTTTTGTGTTGTATGGGAGGTAGGCGTGTCCGTGGGCGGATTCCAAAAATATTTAATAGTGCAGATGCTTGGGTCCATGTGACCATGTGTACCAAGTTTCATCCAATTATCTCAACTCCTTATCCTGTGTATACGGACAACACACAGACGGACGGACGGACGGACATGGATAGCTCGACTCACGAGGTGACGCTGATCAAGAATATATATACTTTTCTATACCGGACTCGCTTCGTTCTATGCGTTACAAACGTTTGCACAAAGTTAATATACCCTGACCTTTCAGGTTTAGGGTTTAAAAATTTTATTGATTGTGGGTAAAAGGAGTGTCTCTCAACTTCTATTTTTTTACTAAACCATCCCAGTGTAAATACCAAAAAAATAAAAAAAATTCAATGAACAAGCGTTCCATAAAGATTACATGCTAGCAAAAATGTTCTGCAATCGATCGGTTTTTATCGGTAGATTTATCGGAATTTAATTGAATTTAAATCCGTTGAAATTTGTACTGGAGGATTCTCATTGTTTTAATAGAATTTGAGTAAGATGAATTAAAAAGTTTCCATACTTACAAATGGTTTTCTATCATTTTACGACTGCATTTTAATAACATACGACATTTTTATTTTATTTATACAATTTATTTTATAATGACATAAGAAAGTCTCATACGAAATAATTGCTAAAAATATTGACAACCAAAGCAATGCTGGTATCCTTTCCAACAAAGCTTTGTTAGCCATCTTCCGCTAAAAACGTAAAGTTCCTTCTTACTGCAGCATTGGGGATTTCCGTATATAATCTTGCACTTCATTTAAATTATACGTAATCGCGCAGGCTTCTTTTCTGAATTGTTTTCTCCTTATCTTTTCTATTTCTAAAGAAAGTGTAGCGATAACTACAGTACTCATTTAACTTTACTTATTTTAATGTTAAAAGGCTTTATTTTTTTGAAAATATTATGAAAACGTCAGATCTGCTGTCATTTAGTTGATGCGTTCGAATCTGATCTGAAGTTTGAATCTGAATTGAATATTTTTGAATCTAGCAGCGGCTGCATTCTCAAGAGCTCTAATTCGTTGTCTCTGTCCACGAACGCGCTCTGCTCCTGTTTTCGTTACTTTTATTAGCTTCAGGACGTTACTTAGACCCTGTTTACAGTGATCAAGACTTGAAATCAAGTTTTTTCGACTTTTTTTTTTGACTTAAAGAGACCAAGTTATTGCACAAGAATTGAATTCATTTTAATTTCTTCCTTGTTTGCTTTCTATAAAATAAAAACAGCAAATAAAAGCAAATAAAAAATGTTTGTAGCTATAAAAAACAAATAATGAATTTTTAAACATAAATTAATAAAAACACCAAAAAAAAAAAAAATGCTATGCATAAATGAAATAGCATAAATTTATAGCTGCAGCTCAACAAATGCACGCTGATATTAAAAAATAATATGAAGCTCTCTGCCAAAAATGCGAAAAGAACAAAAGGAATACAAAAAATTGACTGCGCAAGTGTACTCCTACCCTTCCGTCGCTTCCGATGTGTGGCGAATTTCTTACAAACTCACAGACTTGCTTTCAAGTCTTGATCAATGTAAAAGGGGTCTTACTTCTCGACTTCTTGGTTGTCGTTTTGTCATTTTCTTTGGCATGGAAAATAACTATTCGGCAGTCTTTACTATTACTCTTCTTGCTTTTAATTTTATAATCTATCAACAGCTATTTTTCTTGTAGTCAATCATCTTTTAAGTTGTCCACAGCCCACCAACCTCTTATGCTCTTTCCAACCAACCTAATGCTCTTTCAAATGGGACAAATAAATATTCTGTGCGTGCTTTTAGGCTGAAAATTAAATGACATTGGTTTTTGGTTGTGAAATAGTAGGAACGGAGCAGTACGCGTTCAATATTAATTGTATTTTGTTTGCCAGTTTGAATATATTCAACTGCTAGAACGTCCGACTCTTATTCGATGCTTGCGACAGTCCAAGCCCGCTTGTGACAATAATTTTTATGAAAGGCAATTGCAAATTTTCATATAAATATTTGCTTTTGAAATTATTATAAAATCAAATGCATCTGGTGAAGATGGAATCCATAAGGTTTGTTATACTTATTTGACAACATATTCTTAGTCCGATTTTCACCACCTCGTGTTATCTTGAACTTTGGAAGACAGCTACTACCCGTGGTCGGGTTACGGCCGACTTCATAAGCTCTCACCAGGCGGCTCTTCTTTCTTTTAGAAATAAGTTTTTTTCTTCTGCGATCAAAAAATGTGAGTCGCTCATGGCGGAGCAGATATCTTATCACTCAAGTGTATTTAATCTCATGTCGAAAGTCGAAAACCTAAACTTAACGATAAACTCAAAAAATTAAATTATTCTGAAAATTTTTTGAAAAGTCTGCTCAACAACATAGCTCTAAAAGCAGCTTAAAATAAGTGTACTCTGTTCAAGAAATTTTAATTTTATCTAATTCATCTCTTACAAATGCTAATTATTTTATTTAAATTATAACATCAAGGTAAGAAACGAAAAAAAAATGATGTAGGCATAGAAAGTATATGTTTTAATCTTGGACATTATAATTGCATTATAATTATAATTTGCAGTTTGTATTTTTGATATTTGGTAACATGTCTTAAAGTATTTAAAATGTAAAAAATGTAATTATAGTCTGCAAAGAAAGGCATTTTAGTTTAAAAAAGTGTTAAATTTGGACATTTCTGCAGAGAATGATACCAAATTTAGACCCCCCCATCATTGAGCATTGCGTATCCTAAGGCTTTAAAAGAGAAACGTGAGCCTATTTAAAGTCAACATTTTTATATTAACTTTTTGTAAACGTTTCAAACGCACAAAAAAAGGCTTGGCCGGTATGGAAAAGTTTATATATTCTTAATCAGCATCAACTCCTGTGTTTTATTTATGTCTGCATATCCGTCGGTCTGCCCATGTCACCTACAATTTAAAAATATTGATAATGGCGCAACATCAATATCACATAGGCGTTACTGCCTATAGGTCAGCTGTACGAGGAAGCTGCCGAAGCAAGAATTAAACATTTCCAGCATTAAAGGCAGCGGTTTTCTAGAAAAAATTCAAGAGAAGCATACAATAGTGATGTCTTAAACAGTCTTTTATTGGGTTCTGATCCCCGCTTAAGTAGTTCCCGACAAAGACCTCAAAAAATAAGCAAGCCAAGAGCTCATTGAGAAATTTTTATCAGCCAATTTATTTTAGCCAATTTCGAAGAAGGACTACATGAATCTGACAAAGATTTTTGACTAAAAAGATGATATTATGAATTTATTTAGAATTAATTGCGATTATTGCTTTAAAAGCATTTTAATACCTTTCTTTTTTTTTTTTGTAATAATATACGTGGCACTTGTGTTCAAAATTTGGTATTATATAACCATTGCAAATAAAATTGTCTATTGGTCTTATAATGAACTTTGATTGGTGACTATAAATTAATATTTGTTATTGATTTAATTTCATTAACGTTAAAATCGATAAGTAGGTACGTGCCAGCCATGTTAGCAATTCCGCTTTAAATTTTAATAGTTTTGGTATTACACTCAAAAACGCCTATTATATAATGTTAGTGCTTATTTAATTATTACTAAATTAATGTACTTTTTGACCTTAAACGTCATGTTCAAAATTTCAATAAATTGAACGGTTCCTTAATATTTTGGCAAGTTTTTTATTTGTATACTTCACTGTGTGACGGGTTAAAGTTGGTATTTATGGTATTATATTCATATTCATGCTCCAAAATGGCTATTTTCTCCATTTAATGTGAACGATTTATTGATTATTGCGAACTTGTTCTGCTACTGCTACTGACTTACACAAATAAATAGCAAATTAAGTTCCATCGAGCTTGCGTAAATTCCTAAACAGTGCGTTTCTAAACAACTCTTAAACGTTTCTTTAAGAAAATCTTTTCAATAGACTGTTCGTGTCTAATGGTAAAAAAAAATTATATTTATTACTTGTCACTTTTTAAAAATTTTTCTCATTGGGTTTAGTTTAACCCACGAAGGGGTGTACAATTTTGTTTCCCTCCGATTGCAACCAACCTTAGCACGCCACTAATCTTCCCCACTGTATAATTAATTCGCAAAAAAAAAATGAAAGCAAAAAGTGAATTCAAAAAAGCCTGTTTTTTAATAGCCCGACATTGTTGATTTATAAAAATCCGAAACTGCTGATACCAAAAAATTGCAATCTTAAGTAAAATGCACCACTAATAAGTAGAAATAAAAAAAATATATTAAGTTTGCTATATCTGCTGCATTGATTTTGGAAATTCAAATTAACCTATTGAGCTGTATTTATTCTTTTCTCTAATTTCGTTCTTATATTTTTTTTATTTATTACGGTTAGTTTAATTTAATTCAATTAAAGTTTTTTACGCTTAAATATAAATATTATTTCTACTAATAATAGAAATAATTCGAGGAGTTATTTCTAACTGATGGAATTTTTTTATTAACACCTGGCAGCAACAAGCAGAAACAAACCATCATTAACTCATGTCTGCCAATTTAACAAACAATTCCACTAAAAGATCTTTTGCACACTCAGTCTTTCTCACCCTGCTTCTCTTTATCATACTACCTCTTTCTCTCTTCTCATTAATACTCTCATTCAAGAGTACAACAAAACATCTACTCTTAGAGCAGGCCAGGCCAGGCCAGGCCAGACAAAAAATATAACACGTAACAACATAATCTGTGATTTTATAATACAAACACGTTTTTTTCGTCTGTATAAGAATTATTTAATTTTTAATTTGAGTTAACTAACAATAAGCATAGCGCAAAAAAAAACACGTGCCCAAGATTTTCTGTGAAATTATTTGAAGCTGTCATCTGAAGGATATTTGAAATAAAGCGACCATTTTTAAATTATTTAACTATTTAATTTATCATAAAATCAGTTTGTAAGATTAATTCTTTTTGCGAATGTCATCATCGCCGTTGTCGAGGTATTAAGCGGTTGTGCTCACTGTTGCTACCGCCGCTGCCACCGTCGTCGTGGTGATCGTGTTCCGTATCGGTATGTTAAGAAACAAAAAAAAAAAAAAAAAGACGTGTACAAAGTTACAAGTACATTACGTACTACAGTGTGTTCAGTGTAAAAATTTGTTATTAAATAATAACAAGTACATAAGATTTTATTTGATTAACTTAATTTACAGAAGTTAATGAATCTTCAGATAGTGATATGTTGTGTGCTCCCGTACAAACAATATCTTTTTTTATAAGGTGTGGTTGCTGTGCATGCATGCATGTATGCCAAAGTTTAGGTTTGCGAATTATGCGATTATGTCAGCTACATGGATTGATTGAAAAAAAGGACAGTAAAATTGATGAGACCTGACTATTGTATTGCATACATTTGAGCATAAAATTGAGCTCTGTTTTAATTAAATTTTTTTTACTTATATTTCAAATTGTCGTATTTTTGTTAGAATTTTCTTTTTTTTTTAAATAAATAAAAGCATATTAAATTTATGCAGAAATTTATTTTTAGAATAGCACTATGAGTATATAGCTTGATAACAAGAGACATTAATGCCGAACAATTGGATGAATGCATCGGTTTTTGGTTCGGTAATTTTTTTGTTTTGGGACATAAAAATATATATAAAAATGCTTTAAAATTTAAGAAAAACTAATTAAAATAAAGCAATAATATAACTTTCAACTTGGTTTTATCAATATTTTATGCAAAAATGAGAAAATATTCATAAAATAAAATGACCAAAACATTACAGGACTAGCACACAATGCATTTATACTATAAAGAATTTATCTATATCAGCACAGTCTTTGATTGCGTAGTTTCCTTATCGATGACCTCAGTTGTTATATTTTAAAAGATCCTGAACTGGTTTTATACAATTATTTAAACAATAAATAAAGCTATAAGTCAAAATAATGAAACTCACTACCAAGACGACTGAAAATGAGAAACGGTTAAGTTATCCCTAAATCCCGTCACTGCAGGTAAACTAGATAGATAAACAATAAATTGTTTTTCAAGCATTTGTTTTAGCAGGGAGGCTTTAGCATAAATCTTGCTTCTAAGGATGCGTTCATAGTGAATGCCGAAGAAGACAGGTAGGCTACAATCTGTGTGAACAAACAAGATAGTTAGCTGTTTGTATCTCGTTTGTTCGCGCTGTTTACCTGCTGTCTGTCTGTCTGAATCGGCGTTCACTATGTATGCAGCCTAAGCCAAGCCTAAGCGTTGAGCGACATATTATAAAGGAAACTATTATGGATTCGTATCTTTATTTAGTGAGTAGTTTTAGTTTTCGAGTCAGCATTTATTGAGTAATGAGCATATATAAAAGTAACAAGTATTTCGCTTCTTTAAGCTCTACTCTTAAAGTCAAGACAACTGCAAAATCGACATGAACACTTTGTTTAGTATTTTTGATTGATAACTTCTTTTGGACGAGTTGGGCAATTTTTAGTAGAGGAAAGAGCGAGTATATTGTAAAAAATCTCGGACTAAACTTAAGTCAATTCTGTACTGTATATATGAAGATACCGAAATTGTATTAAAATTAAACCTACGTCAAATATTAAAACTAAGTACAAGCCCCGCATTGGCTTAAAATTTAAAATACGTCAAATACTAAACGTAAGTCCAGCATGGGCTTAAAATTTAAAAATTTAAACTCCTATCTAATAAAAAATTTTATTTTGTAGCTCAGCTGGTTATGCGGTTGTCGATTTGATTTGATGAATCGAGTGGTCCTGGTACAATCCTCACTCAGAACGTTTATTTTGTTATTTTTATGTAATTATTATTATCAATTAATTACACTATGCGTCACTGTTTTTGTACACAGCATCTCAATATTTTTTTTTTAATAGATTTGGGGTCTCCAAACACGAAAATCGCAAACAAACTTTTTTTATGGTAGCGTTTTAAAAAAAAAAATTTTTAAGTTTAAGTTTTAAAAATTTTATATTGAACTATATGTATCTTGTATACTACTTATTCGGTTTGTATAATCAAGCCTATCAAATTAAGCCCAAAACATTTAATGTAAGCCAATAAGCCCAATAAGCAGGTTTTGCTGTATTAATAGAAATATTTTGAAAAAAAAAATTCGTGCTAAAATAAGGTCATGTGTAGATACTATTCGAAAAATCGAACAAGTAGTATACAATATATATATCGATATATGCAACTATATTTTAAACAACGAGAAAAATTAAATTTTTAGATTTCCAGAAAAATTATCTAAAAAAATTTTTTTCGATTTTCGTGTTTAGAAACGCCAAATATATTAACAAAAAAATAGTGAAATGCCGTGTACGGAAAAAATTTTCTGATTTGAGCGCAGTTACTAAATGTAAAAATTGCATTGTGTAACATTTTTTTTTTTTTTGCCACATCCTGTGATCGCGCAGTGTACTGCGACAACCATCGCATTATTCGCCAGTTCTAACCTTGTAAACAAAATACAGCTGCTATTACCTTATAGTTATTTTGTATTAAATTTTAAACCGTAGGTACTAAAGTTCAAATTTTATTCCGAATTTATTAAATTTAAGTTGAAAAATTTCCAGTATTTTGAAAAGTATCAATTCTAATAAAAAAGAATTAAAAAATTGCATTATTCCAATGATTGGTTTCAAATTTACTCCAAGTTTTTTTGCCGTTTAGTCTTTTTATATTAAATTTAGATCCTGGGGTACAAAAATTTAATTTGTATGCCCAATTTATTAAATTTAACTACAGCTGTGACTTAAAAAAATGTGTATCATTTTGAAAAGTATTAACTCTAATAAAAAAGAATTTAAAATGCATCCAACAATTGGTTTAAAAATTATTCCAAGTTTTTTAACGTCTATCTTTCTTCCGCTAGTATTTAGTCAGTTAGGCTGAATGCATAGCGAACGTCGATTCAGACAGGCATTCTAAAATCTGTGTGACCAAACGAGATACAGATACTGAGGAATGAACGTCGTTCAAGATGATGTCGTTCAAGATTTCTTCGTTCGTTCAGGCAGTGAAAGCGCGATGAAAAGCTATGCAAAGCAAAATGGAATACAAAACGTCACCTTAAAATAGAAAGGACGTAACTCGCAATTTTTCGAAGTTGTGTTTTTTTAATTTTCTGTAAGATAACCCTCCATGAAACAAAAAAAAAAATTAAATATGGTTTTAAATACTGATATTGTTGACGATTTTCATTGCAATTAAATATTGAATTGCTTTAAATAATTTTTAGGTACATAACATTTTAATAAGTTATTAAGTTTTTTTTATCTTCCTGTAAAATTATGAGTTACGTCCTTTCTATACCAGGGCATATAGAAAATATTGTTTTTTATGTAAGTATGAGAACGTTGAGCTGGTGATTTAGTAGTTTTCGAATTTCTCCTCAACTTGTTACTTTTTGAATGCTATATTGTATTTGCATAGTAATCGTTGACGGAGCCTCTGAAATTAGAGGCAAATCTTGTTGATTATTGCTTCCTACTTCCTGATTATTATAGCTGCTATGTTGAGTGAGGGTCTTGTAAAGCTTTGCTGCAGAACATTGATTGTTCTGCATATCAACTTGGTTGGCTTTAAAATTTTGTTAAGGTAATGTTCCAATAACTATACCCTCAACATTAGTTGCAGATCTAGCTGTGGATGCAATCTCAAGAGCTCTAATTCGCTGTTTATGTTCATGAACGCGCTCTGCTCCTGTTTTCGCTATTTCTCTTAGCGTTCCTTACATCTAAACTTCTTGGGTGTCGTTATTTGTTTTCTTTGGCATGGCAAAAACTATTCGGCCCACTTGTTTCTTTTTATTGTATAATGTATCAGCAGTTACTTTGAGCCTGGTTTTCACTATGTCAATTTCAATGGTCAGTTGTTGTCAGTCACATGAAAAATGCCAACACGTTGTCATTTTTTTTTCTGTTTGACAATGGCGAAAAATAGGAAAAACTGATCTCTTCACATGTTAAAAGCAAAAATTGCAAAAAAATGTTATTTATGTGATTTTTTAAACTTTTAAATTTCATGTCAAACATAAAATGACTAAGTGAAAACCAAGCATTGCTTGTTGTCAATCATATGTCAACATCCAACCTTAGAGCAACCCACAATTTGCCTCACCTGAGCATAAGTTTTGCTTGTGGAAATACATTTTTTCATTATTTCCCTTTTCTCAAGACTGCAATGCTCTACACGACCCATTATCGCTATATTTTTATTTATAAATAAAAGTAGTATTTTTTTTAAACAATCTGAACCAATGTTATTATTTTTGAAAAATGCTGAGCAAGTGATAATTTTTCTTTGTACTAGTTTTACTTGTTAATAATACCAAGTATTTAAACCAATTTAATTTGTATCGTTCTACATGATGTTCTGTTTGCTATTTCCAGCAAAACCTGCTGAATCCAATAAACAGCAACAACAACAACAGCAACAGCAGCAACAACAACAACAACAACAGCAGCAGCAGGAGCAGCAACTGCAGCAGGAGCCGCAACAACAACAGCAGCAACAACCACAGCAGCAGCACCAACCACAGCAGCAGCACCAACCCCAGCAGCAGCAGCAACAACAACAGCAGCAACAACAACAACAGCAGCAACAACAACAACAACAACTACAGCAGCAACAACAACACCAACAACAAAAGCAACTGCAACCACAACAACAGCAACCACAACAACAGCAACTACAACAACAGCAACCACAACAACATCAACCACAACAACAGCAACCACAACAACAGCAACCACAACACCAACAACAACAACAACAACAACAACAACACCAACAAAAAATCAAGAAAATTGATGAAACTTCCGTTAAACTAGTTAACGCTCAGGAGCAGCTTCCACAATTATTCAAAGTGCCACAAGAGAGTCAACAACAAGAATCGAATTCAAACAAAGATTCAAATATCCACACCAACATTGAAGTAGCAACAACACCTACAGCTACAATATCAGCACCAACTTTAAATACACAAATATCCAAAGATACCAGTTTAACGAATATATCTAAACAAACTGCCGCCGATATTCAAACAACTGAAAATAGCTACCATACTTTTTATACTTCCACTTCCACGGACAATCAACAAACAGATTCTAATAGTAATAGTTGTGACTTAGCCATAACTAGTAGTATTGGTAAAAATACAAATATACCAACTTCAGAAAGAGTTGAACCTTCAACAATAACTTCCAGTGCAGCGAATGAAATTGAGAAATCTCTGAAAAATATGAAACTCAATGAAAAGGAACCGACCACTATTATAACAGCAACACCAACAATCACGCCAGCAGCAAGAACAACAAGTGTTTTTATTGAAAACGTTGAGCCAGCTTTCAATGGCTGTAGCAAAAACAATGCCACACAAATTGGAACAGAAACGGAAGAAAACAGTAACAATAATGTTACTGTTGGAACTGCAGCACTGAACAACAACAACAATAATAACAACAACATAACTGGCAAAGTTGAAAACTATGAAACCGATGAATTGGATAACATTCAGGTTGAACTGCCTAAAACGTTGTCTGTGACGCCCACTCTTGATGAACACGATGTTTGCTCTACCCTTGACGAAGCTGGTAACGAAGCTCCATGCAACAACAACGAGGTTGAAAAGTTGCCATCATCGGGAACATGTAGTGAAGAAGGGTCTAGCGATCGAAGACAACAGCTAAATGAATTAAGCACAACAAATACAACCGTCACTCCTGCTGCAGAATCATTTACTGTTCCTCCACTTATAGACTACAAAGAAGGGCAGTGGTCGCCGTTGAATCCAACCGGCAAGAAGCAATACAATCGCGAACAGTTAATGCTATTACGGGAAGCACAAGCATCGCGCATTCAACCCGAAGTCAAAAACTCTTCAATATTACCTCAACCAAATCTTATGCCATCCTTTGCGCGTGGTAACAATAACACTAAACGCGTTCAGTCAATGTTGGGATCGATTGGTGGCAATCGTGGTGGTAGCGTACAAGGAGATGCTAATAACTTAAGTAAACAATCCTCAATGTCAGGTGTTAATCCTCGAAGCGGCGGAAAAGGTGGGTTTAAACATTATGATTTGATTCTTAAACGTTTATTATGTGTGCTTTATTTTTTATTCTATCTAAAACTTTTTATTCTCTGTGTTTTATTTTTCAATCCAGGCATGTTGTATATAAATTTATCACTAAACCAGGATGTGAAACTGAGCGAAACTGATAATGCGTGGAGACCTCGTGTTTTAGTTGGTGGAAAGGATGGTGAAATTGATCCTAATGTGCAGGCACAACGTGAAAAAGACGAACTGATTCGAAGTGTTCGCGGTATTCTAAATAAACTTACTCCAGAGAAATTTGATGCACTTGTGGAAGAAATCATAAAGCTGAAAATTGACACACCCGATAAAATGGAAGACGTTATGGTTTTGGTTTTTGAAAAAGCCATTGACGAACCAAATTTTTCCGTGTCTTATGCACGTTTGTGTCATCGTCTTATTACTGAAGTGAAGGCACGCGATGAACGCATGGAGAGTGGTACTAAATCAAATCTGGCACTGTTTCGCAATGCTTTGCTGGACAAAACTGAACGAGAATTTACGCAAAATGTTTCAAGGCGTTCTGCCAAAGAGGCAAAACTACAGCCAATACTCGATAAAATAAAGAATTGTGAGGATCCTGCCGAGAAGATTGAATTGCAGGCTCAACTTGAGGAAGAGGAGCGCAAAATACGTAGACGCTCTGGTGGTACGGTGCGTTTTATTGGTGAACTATTTAAAATATCCATGTTGACGGGCAAAATCATTAATCATTGCATAGAGGTTTTATTAGAACCCAAAACGGAAGATATGCTAGAGTGCCTCTGCAAATTACTAACAACTGTAGGTGCAAAATTTGAACAGACCGTTATAGGAAAGGAACAGCAGTCTGCTTGCTATTCATTGGAACGAACGATGACTCGCATGCAGGCCATAGCGTCAAAAACTGATAATTCTAAAGTTAGTTCGCGCGTGCGCTTTATGTTGCAAGATGTTATTGATTTGCGAAAGAATAAATGGCAGTCGTCACGTAATGAGGCACCGAAAACAATGGAACAAATTGAAAAAGAGACTAAAAACGAGCAATTGTCTTCACAATACCTTAGCTATGGTAGCATGCTTCCTGGTTCTAATGGTGGTGGAAGTGGAGGCGGAGGTGGTGGCTCTGGTAGTGGAAATCAAAACTCCGGAAAGCGGGATGATCGTGGTGGAAGTCGATATAACGATTCACGTTCTGGTGGCGGATATAGTGGTAGCCATAGTCAAAGAGGCGATACTGGTAGTTTACGCCGCCAACAACAAGGTGGTGGTAGTGGTGGTGGAGGAGGTAGTGGTAGTGGTGGTAATAGCAATTTTGGTAACAACAATGATGACAACACATGGCAGGTGCAAACCAGTAAAGGTGGTGGTCGTTCATTAGCTGTTGATACAAATAAGTTAGAAGGATTGGTAAGCTTGCTTATAATATAGTAACAAAAATGTAAACCCGTTCTCCTTAAAGCTTAATCAGAATCTTGACATGGGCTCTAAGAAAATGGGTGGAGTTTCTCAGTTCATCTGGAGTACACAGCGACAATCTGCACCTACAACTACACCATCCAATTCGTTTGCTGTGCTTTCAACTTTAGTTGATTCAAACAAATCCAGTAGCGACCGCGACCGAGATCGCGATCGTGATCGCGGCGGTCCTCGAAATAAAGGCTCCTATAATAAGGGTTCAATGGAACGAGACCGATATAATAATGATCGAGGTTAGCATCTTAATATTGCGAATGCAGATCATTAACTTTTTAACATGTATTTTTTCTTTAAATTTTCTTCAATATAAGGTATTCAGTCCCGTACAGGATCATCGCAGGGATCACGAGAAAACTCGACATCTCGAGGTAATCATGGTGGTAGAGGTATGATGAATGCCACAACCATGCAAAAGTCTGCTAGTCATAAAAATTATTCACAGCCCATGCCATCAAGAATGTCGGGGAAGGTATGAAAAATCTGTTTATATAGAAACAATTATTGTCTAAGTCTATATTGCTCTCTAATAGTCTGCAGGTATTTCATCAATCTCATCAGCATCGGCAAATGCTTTACATCCACATCATCGTGGTGAACCACCACTACAAACTTCCCAACCTCAACGTGAGTCTATGAATATGTCGTCAATACCTACTGCACCTCCACCAGTAGTGTTTGAAGAGCCTACCAAAGACGAACAAAAATTAATGAAGTCAGTTGTTTCCGAAGCAATTGAAATATCTGCAAATTCAAAGACTTTAAATTCAACGATAGTTCCCTGCATAAACCGGATCAAAGAAAAACAACGTTGCGGTTTCTTATTCTATATTCTTACAGATTATTTGCATTTGGCCAACGTTGGCCAACTTTATAGGCGCTATATATCTAATCTCGTTATATACATGCTTAAAAACAAATTTATTTCTAAAGAACATTTTTGGTTGGCTTATGAGAACTTCTGTAATATGGCCAGTGATATGATTCATGATATTCCTGGCTTATGGTTGTACATATTTGAATTTGCCGGTAATTAAAGCAATAGGTATTTATTTCTTATAATTATTATTATATCGCTTATTTTTGTTTAAGCTCCCTTAATTCAAAAACAAATTCTGAGCATAAAAGACTTGTGGATTAAAACACTGCAGGATGACGATTCACCAAAACTAGGCCAAGTATTCCTTAAATCCGCTTTGGTGAGCTGTACTCGTGAAATCGGTCCAGATTTCACAAGAAATATGTGGAAGAAATGCAATATGCAATGGACAGATTTTATGCCTCAAAGTGACGTGCAGAATTTTATCCAAGTTAACGTAAGAAAATTTATGATAATAATGTTTATTAAATCAAATTATTTATATATTAATTTTACTTTTAGAAATTTGAATACATTGAAAATGAAGAGCTTTCACCAGAAATAGTTATCAAAGATAGCATAGATAAGCATGTGGCGAAAGTTGTTGAACGTGTTGAACTCCTGCTGATAGAAGGCTCTGATCACAGTGTTATAATTGATTATATCAGCGTATGTATTCATTTCTATTTGCATTGTTAACAAGTTTCCTAAGAATAATTAATTCTTCATCTGAAAACTTCATCTGAGAACATCAAAATGAAAAATAATGTTATTTTCTGTTTTATTGCTGCAGGGAAACATTGTTGAAGTAGACAAACAATTTATTCACAGCCTAACAACTGTTGTATCCAATTTTGCAATCACCTATAAAGATAACAGTTACAAACTAGACACTGTTGTTTTTCAAAAAGTATGCATACCAGTTCTGCTACGCAACATTGACAATTCCGAAGAACGTGGACTGGAGTGCTTATATGCAATGCAGCTGTTAGTGCACAGTCTAGAGCATCCACGAGGTAATTATCATCCATTTAATTTTCATTATGACTGAACTCATTCTTCAATCTCTTTAGCAATACTGAGTGAACTTTTTGGAGAATTATTTGACAACTATGTCATATCGATGGAATTATTCATTAAGTGGCGTGACTCAAAGGATCAGTCAGCTGGCAAGGGTATGTTTTATTCAAGAAATTTTTCTATTTTCCTCTCACTGACTAACTTTTGTCTTGTTTTCCAACATAGGAGTTGCTGTTAAAGGATTGGGGAAATTCTTTAATAATATTTTAATTAGTGGTGAAACCAGCGACGAAAATAACTAACAACAACTTATATTTTATATGTGCATATTTTATACTTGTCTAAATCCGCAGTTACAATTTCATTAACATTCAGGACCTAATAATTGCAGAGGTACGCTACACAATCGCTGAATCATCTTTGGTTTAATTTTAAAAAAAATTATAAAACAAAATACAAAATTAAATTATATATATATATATTGCGTCCCACTGTAAAACCGAAATTTAAAAAAAAAAAACAAATATTAAAACGAATTGTACACACGTGGTCATTTATTTCGGATGCTTATTAGTTATGAAGAAATGGATATATTTTGGAGGTTTTATTTTTAAGAAAAATGTGAAGCTTAAAAAAAAGAATTTTTAATAAGAACGAATATATAATAGATAAGATAAATAATAAAGCATAATTATAGATTTTTATATAGAAAAGTTAAAAATGTGTCAAGGTTTTATATACTTCTACATATAATATATATAGCATATATATATAGTATATATGGTATATATATACATATATGTATAGGATATATAACATGTATATATATACATAAATAACATACATAATAAATATATCTAAATTTGTAAAGATATTTATGTATATATATATATAGACACACTTATATTTGCGCCACAATTAAACTAAAATCACTAAAAAGAAATGTGAATTTCGCCTAATACGAAAATAACACGCAAAAGTTGTATTTGACAGCGTACTTATATCTGAAGAAAAAATAGAAAGGAAACAAAATTTAAAAGTTTATAATTATAAAATGCATGATTATGTTACTTCATTGAAGTAAATTGGAACAATAGTGAAGTTGATTTTGAAAACAGAATATATATATAAAATGATATATATATACATAAACGTTCATTAAGTATCTCTGAGAGATTTAAGAAAAAACATTATTTTTAAGAAAAAAAAAATCCTACTTTAAAACAAATTATTCAAATTTCCAATGCCACTTTAAAATCGTTGTTTACTTTTGTATTCTTACAAAGACGCAAAAACAAAAAAAGAGAAATCTTTGCTTTCAGGAGTTGAATTGATTACATATATATGTATATGGCCCAATCATAAAACAAACTGTTGTATGTTTGAAGGATGCATTTTGAATGCATGTATCATAAGAAATATATTGATAGGGACATGTATTATGTATGGATTATATATGTGTACACACATATATATATAAATATTTTTGACATTTTTATGAAATAGTTAATTACATTTCTATATATTTGAATTTCAGTATGTGTATTTATAAATATGTATGTATGTGTGTATATGGCATACTCAATGAAAATCTCCATATTTTTGTGTATATATTGTAATGTTATGGAAATATATATACTATACTATACTATACTATATTATACTATATTATACTATATTATACTATACTATACTATACTATACTATACTATGAAGTAATACAAACCTTTATATTTTAGCAATTCAGCCTCAGTTATCGAAATAGAAAGGTGCTGCAAAATTTATGAAATAAGTAGTTGTTATAGGCATAAATTTCTTTCGGTTTAACTGTTGTTCTATAAACCATAGAGACATAATCGGTGTTTGTCTTAATATAAATCACTTATTTCGTGCAAGACAGTTATAAGTTGAAATTTATAATTTTAGAGATGACCATGAAGAAATGTTGTTTCTGAGAATCAATATTTAAATTAAAAAATCAATGTTTTAAATTAAATTATTGCATAAATTTAAGAATTCCATTGTTAATTTTTGTTTTGCATAATTTTTGTTAAATTATTTAAGATATAAACTGCATGAAATGGTCTTTTCAAAAATTTGAATTTTGAGTTGTGACAGTCTAGCACGAAAAGAGCAATATGTGCATATATATATAAATCTTACTTGCTGTATACACACTCAAATGAAAGTTATGTATATACATATATTATACATATATATATATATATGTATATTTAGCGTATGCTTAGTGCATTGAGTGTGTTTAAACATAAGCTGTTATAATAACAAACACACTTAATCGGTTGACTGAATGAAACCATTGCCCGTTTACAAGGAACTTTTTGACATTTATCCATTTTGAATTTCGCTATTTTTAAAGTCTTATAATTACGTTATTTACTTATCAATAACGCCGAGAAAACATTTTCTTCAAAATACTTAACGGGTAAATGAATTATATATTCTAAAGATAAAAACTTCTCGTGAGGGGCTGTATGCTTAGTTATAAATTTATATATCAGACAGCTTTCAGCAGGTTAACTTTGTGCTCGTCATTAATTGATTTAGGTATTAAAACTTTAATGTAAATAATATAATATTAAATTTAAGCAATATAATATGTTAATATTATTAAAATCAGAAATAAAGGAAACTAGAGAAGGCTAATCTATTCTTGAAACTTGTGACAGTTTATTTATGGCTGGTTGATTCTAAATAGCAATTTATGTGCTTGCTATTTAGTTATCGACTTTGGATTTGTTACAGGTTTTTTGGAGCTGCTTGTAACAGGTTCAGAAAATTCTTGGAGACTGAGGATGTCCGAAAAATACTTAAGTGCTGAGAGTTCTTACAGTTGCTTTTTTTCAATTGTTTTTTTGCATAAAATGCAGCACAACCAGGGAACAAAATTAAAGGAAACGATATTCCAACCTTCCTCTTTTCGAGAGGCTGACACAAAACCGCTATTTTTCATTCGTTTCGGTGGTTAGAGCAATAAGCATTTGGAGAAAAAAAAAAAAAAAAATAGGAATTTTTGGTGAAATTGGAAAAAAGTGAATTCTGTGTGCTCATTAAGCATTATTTTTTGCGCAAAAAACAAACAGCCAAACCAAGGAAAGGCTTGATAAATACTATGAGGACTCTGCACCGTCGATTGGAATGATTCACATGTAATTTACTGAATTCCAATGCGGTGGTAGAAGCACAAGTGGTGCCGAACTTTCTGGACGCCCAAATGTGGTCACCACGCCAGAATGGTCAGAAAAGTCACGATATCGTGTTGGCCGATCGTGGCATCTTAGACGAACGGGAGTGAAATAATGAAATAATATGAAAAAATTGAATAAGGAATGATACGAAAAAAGTCGATTTTTGCACCCATGGCAAAATACGAATTACTTGCTCGTCCAGAATATTCTCAAGATTTGCTCCCGAGCGACTATTTTCTGTTTCCAAATCTGGTTTCAAAAAGGCTCGGCGAATAAAGATTCACCACCAGAGAGCAGCTTATCATCAACAGAGGCTTACTTTGAGGACCTTCCGGAAACGGATTTTTCGGATGGGATCAAAAAATTGGATGAAAGTTGGACGAAGTGTATCGAGCTTAAAAGAGAATATTTTGAAAAATAATTTTTTTTGCAGTAAAAACCATTTCTTGTTTTATTTTTCACGGAATTATCAAGGACCCTCGTAGCACCCACAATAAACGTAGCACCAAGTGTTGTATTGGTCCTATCTCAATTGGTCCTATGGCAAACAACAACAGTTTTTATGTGTCAGTTGTAAAAAAAAGGACGATAATACAGCAAAACACAACACCCAGTGAATTGCCTTAATATACAGTTACACAGATAAGTACACGTACCCCCCTCAAAATGTTGTTTCTGGCTAAAGTTCAAGCTTTCTTAATAAAAAAACAAGTAAAGAAAGTCTAAAGTCGGTCTAGGCCGACTATGAAATACCCTAAACCCACTTTTCAAAAACAAAAAATTTTTATTGTAAATGGGCGTCTCCAAGGGCGGATAAAGCCTATATTTTATATGCATTTAAATGTTGATGAAAAATTTACACATACCAAGTTTTATTCCTGTAGCTCACAGTTAATGCCTTTATTGTGCTTTCGCTATGGGAGGTGGGCGTGTTCATGGACGGATTACTTCCAATTTTTGAACACACCTTAGTTTTGGTATAAAATACATGCATACCAAATTTAATTTCTCTATGACAAACATAACCTTATTTATTGAGTTTAAAACTTTTTGGGTTGTATGGGAAAAAGGCGTGTCCGTAGGCGGATGACATCCATTTTTCAAAACCATCTTTGTCTTGTCATAAAAAACATACGTGCCAAATTTTAGCTCTGTAGGTCAAACAGAGGCTTATTTATTGCGTTTTCAATTTTTCGGTTGTATGGGTGGTGGGCGTGTCCATAAGCGGATGACGTCCATTTTTCAAAAACATCTTTGTGTTGATATAAAACACAATCACACCAAATTTTATTGTTGTAAGCTTATTATGAGCTGAGTTATGCAGTTTTCAATTTTCGCGTTGTATGGGAGGTAGGCGTGTTCGTAGGCGGATGATGTCCACTTTTCAAAACCATCTTTTTTTTGTTACAAAAAACATATGTGCCAAATTTTAGCTCTGTAGGTTACACAGAGGCTTATTTATTGCGTTTTCAATTTTTGGGTTGTATGGGAGGTGGGCGTGTCCGTAAGCGGATGACGTCCATTTTTCAAAGACATCTTTGTGTTGGTATAAAACACATACATACCAAATTTTATTGTTGTAGGCTAATTATGAGCTGAGTTATGCAGTTTTAAATTTTCGCGTTGTACGGGAGGTAGGCGTGTCCGTGGGCGGATTCCAAAAATATTCAATAGTGCAGATCCTTGGGTCCATGTGACCACATGTACCAAGTTTCATCCAATTATCTCAACTCCTTCTTCTTATCCTGTGTATACGGACAACACACAGACGGACGGACGGACGGACATGGATAGCTCGACTCACGAGGTGACGCTGATTAAGAATATATATACTTTTCTATACCGGACTCGCTTCGTTCTATGCGTTACAAACGTTTGCACAAACTTAATATACCCTGACCTTTCAGGTTTAGGGTATAATTATATGAAACGTTCTTTACTTAAATGAAACTAAAACTATTATGTTAAAACTTTCGTAACGAACGGTCTATTTAAAAAAGACAGATTTTTATATTCTGCAATTCGGAAAAATATATGTACTTTTTACAAAGTGTTGAGTTAAAGTTAAATAAAGAAAAAATTTTTTATTTTTATGGTTCACCATTGCTCTCTAAAACTGCGTTCAATCGGTTTTTCAGCGAAAACACCAGTTTCGTTGTTGTTTCAAATTAGATTTTTGGCCATTCTTCAAAAAGAATCTTTTTCAGATCTTGTTTTGATTTTTATTATCCTTTTTCGAACATTGCGGTCCAACTCGGCCCACAAATTTTCAATGGAGTTAACGTCTGGTTACTGGAGAGGAGAATTGAGCTGTTTTGGTATATTTTATAGTTACCTTACCTTCTTGTTAAAAGAATCAGGTGCCCGTAAGACATGCAACCCAATGCCAAAGATCATACTCGTTTAATACTATATTATAAAAATAATCTTTGCCCATACCACTACCGATCTTCTATCATGCTTTACAGTTCAAATTCAATTTAAGTAGAAGTGCCTCGTTCTTTTTGGGCCACATCTTTTGGTTGTCCTCACAACCAAACAAGTAATTCTTAACTTGTTTAGTGCTCTCATCGCTGAACACAACGTTTTTCCTAAACGTTTCATTATTACTAGTATCGCCTGGGGTCGAAATTCGATCAATTTGTTGTTTGCTTTTTCATAATTATAAATAATAGTCGAGAAACACGGGAGAAAATGGTTTTAACTGTTTTCCATACGCCTTATTCTATATAGATTAAAATTCAGCTTAGCAAAGTCAAGACGTTTCTTCCTATTTATAGAAACAATACAATAGTTTTTTTACGGAATTATTTTTTTTCTTTTCTCGGGATCCAGTTTCCCTTAATAGACTTAGCTGCATACACTCACTTTCTCCGGGCTTACAATAAGAATATCATAATTTTCAATGTCCTCTAGCTATATTTTTGAAATTTTGTTTTTATTATTTCGGATTTCGTTCCACGTTCCACGGCCGATTCGTAAGGGTAAAACATCTTAAATTGTAGCATTTTTTGTATGAGATTTTAAAAGATTTTACTATTTTGATGACGTTTTAAATTCATACATATCAAATTGTTTTGCTGCAACTTTATGATCAGCCTATGATATGGGAGGTTGGCGTATTCGTGGGTCGTTGACGTGGTGGTGTTGGTAGGTGGATGAAGCACAATTTCCTTCTTTGACTTTTCTTCCACAATTTAGTATTGATATAAAATACAGACTTATCCAATTTTTTGTCTGTACCTTACAGAGAAGCATATGTATAGAGTTTTAAAATTTTGGGTTGCATAGGATGTGGGCGTGTTGTGTGACTACAGGAATTTTTTGAGACTCAAGGATGTTTTTGCTGTCACTAAAGAAGAAAAATGTCTCGATTCGAAAAATGTTTTTTTATTCCCAAAGTTTTTATATAAATTTAAATATTCGAATTTTTAAAAAGCTTTCAGAAATGCTGCAGGTTAAGTTCGCTTTTGAGCAGAAGATTTGAATTTAATAAAAACTGAACAAATTAACCAATTTTGCACCTGTACCAGATCCTGTTGAAATTTTTTTTGTGAATTTGCGAATCTAGGCTTTTTTGGTCATAATCAAGAAAAACATTTTTTTTAGATTTTTCATTTATCTATAATTGTTTTTGAGAAACGGTTGGGGTAGTTTTTAACCCACTGCGCGTACTAATACACTTATAACGGCATGATCAACTTTTTTCCAAATGTGTATATAGCCTTCCGATTGCTTGTAACAGTACCGATGGCAAATTTTGAAGCTAAAATGTAATTTTTAGTATTTAAAAGAATAAAAAATGTTCAGCGATCTTCTATGTAACATTAACGTTTGTCGTCAATAATGCAACTTTGTATTGAATATGATTTGTTGCAAACGATTTACTTTGACGAGTTGACAGAAAGTTTTGCCACAGTAGTCGAGGAAGAAAATGTTAAATAAAAATTCAAGAGTTATTCAGCCCAATCATGAAACATTTTCTTCCGGGAGTTGTAAAGTGGAGTTTCCGGTTTTAAGATAGCAGATAAAGATATCTCATTTTTTTTATTTTACACTCATGAATATTGGCGGTTGATGAACAAAATTGCATTAAAAATTTCCATAAAGTATTTTAACTTTATCTTAAAAACGGAAACACCCATTTAAAACTCCCGGGAAAAAATGTTTCACGATTGGTACAAATTACTTATTATTTTGATTATATAAAGATTCGAGCTAAATATTCTGACCTTGAGTAGGCACCGTGACGATTTTAGCCCCAGACCCCGCCAAGTTTTAATCCGGCTCTGATTGCAATACTTCCTTTTGTAAGGCGATTATATTACTTTTTTGACATCCTCAATTATATATAAGAAATAGAAAATTTTGTGAAATTTAGAAGAAATTTGTCCTTTACTTTCATTTTGGTCCATTTTTTGATTAATATTGGTCCCGAATAAAAATTTAGAGTGTCAATTTTGTGAAATTCAGAAGAAATTTGTCCTTTACTTTCATTTTGGTCCATTTTTTGATTAATTTTGGTCCCGAATAAAAATTAAGAGTGTCAACCGCGGAGTGAACCCACGTTACTGGTTGAAGGTTAAGTTTAAGGAAGAGTTAAAAGTGTTTTTAGTAAAATAAAGAGCAATAAATGTCATTTTAAATGCACATTTTTAATCCTAAACCTGAAAGGTCAGGGTATATTTACTTTGTGCAAACGTTTGTTACGCATAGAACGAAGCGAGTCTGGTATAGAAAAGTATATATATTCTTGGTCAGGGTCACCTAATGAGTCGAGCTATCCATATCCGTCGGTGTTGTCCGTATATACAGGATAAGAAGAAGAAGAAGAAGTTGAGATAATTAAATGAAACTCGGTACACATGGTCACATGAACCCAAGGATCTGCACTATTGAATATTTTTGGAATCCGCCCACGAACACGCCTACCTCTCATACAACGCAAAAATTGAAAACTGCATAAATGAGCTCATAATTAGCATACAGCAATAAAATTAGGCATGTATGTATTTTATATCAAAGCAAAGATGTTTTCGAAAAATGTGTGTCATCCGCCTACGGACACCCCCATCTCCCATAAAGCCAAAAATTAAAAACACAATAAATAAGCTCATGTTTAACGTACTGAGATAAAATTTGCAACGTATGTATTTCATATCATAACAAAGACAACAAAGACGGGCACGCCTACCTCCCATACAACGCAAAAATTTGAAACTCAATAAATAAGCTTATGTTTAATCTACACAGATAAAATTTGGTATGCATGTTTTTTATAACAAAACAAAGATGGTTTTGAGAAATGGATGCCGTTCATCCACAAACACGCCCACCAACCCATATAACCCTCAATAGCGAAAATACTATAAAGGCATTAACATGTGAACTTCAGGAATAAAATTTGAAATTTTTATAAATGTTTGTAAATCTTTCATCAAAATTGAAATGCATATAAAATATGGGCTTCATCCGCTCCCGGATACGCCCATTTTCAATTCTATTTGAAAATGTATTTTATTGTATTTTGAAAAAGTAGGTTTAGAGTATTTCATAGTTGGTCTAGACCGACTTTAGACTTTCTTTACTTGTTTTCTTTTTGCTTGTCTTTCTTTAGCCTCCCCCTCTGGCGAATCCTAGATCCACCACTGTGTGGGTAGTTTGATCAATATGTCGGAACAGCCCTTTATGCACAACTTCATGTACCAGTTCTTCGAAATAAAACAGATTTAGCTTGTCTTTTTTTTTTTTTTTTTGTTAGTTTTTATTACTTTTTCTTACATTATAATAATAATAATATGCACATCATTTTTGAATACTTGAAATATATAGGAACTTTTTACTCATTTTGTCTTAACATATATAATATATAAATCATATATTTTTAATTTTTTTTTTTTCTTATTTGTTTGACTTCAATTGTTTGCGATGTTTCAAAATTATCGTATTTGTTGTTATGTTTTTTTTTTTTTTTTTTTGTTTTTGTTTTATTGATGATGAATCGCAAATGTGTTAAGTATTGTTTTGAATACATTTTTGCTGCTGTTCAGAAAGTTTTGAATTGTTGCAAGCTATCAGTTTTCGAGCAATTGCTGCTGCGAAAGTAATATTGTTTATAAAGAAAAACATTCTGAAAAATTTTTATGTGTTGATATTGTGTGTGTGTGTGTGTGTATTTGTGTTATTGAAAGCACTATAAAGGACTGAGTGACTGTTTTGCAATAGTTTTGCTTTCATGCTATGATAATAACTTTAAGTAATGTATGAAGAGCCCTTTTAAAAGTTAAAATTTTACAACTTAATAGTTTTTGTTTTTCGTTTTTTTTGTTTTTCTTTTACACTGTTTTACGTATACCGTGATATGTTGGCTTTATTGTATGCATGCATGTATTAAAATGTAGAGAAACACATTCGAAATAAATGCTTGAAATATATGCTATTCAATAATCGTATTAGATAAAGAGGCGGTTTAAGATTGATTTCGTGGTTGATGGATGCTGTTGTTTATGGGAACATGATGAGGAAGTGTAGAAGGATGATGGAGTAGGTGTGAGTAGGCGCGGTTATAGCAAAATTAATGTTTGAAGCATAACTTCTGGTCTAGGCAAACTAAACGAGTTATCCATGGCTTCTACAGGGGCCGAAATGGTAAGGGGTATAATACAATTATAAATATATGTATATATATATATTTATATATATATATATATGTATATATATAAATATAGTAATTATCAAATAGGCTTTATAAGTATTTCTGCGTTTTGCGTTACTTTTCTGGTTTGTTTTTTTTGTGGGCGGGCGGGAATGTGTGTGTGTATGTATGTGTGTTATTTTAAAGTTTAATTAGTACTTAATGGCTACACACATATATATGTATATATATATTTCTTACACAAAATCTATATATGTGTAGTTAGTACTAAACTTTATATAAATGTTTTGAAATATGCATTCATTTATATTTTTGAATACATAAAAGGACTCATAGTTGTTGCCTACTTTTTTTGCATAATTTGCATAACAGCATTATTATCATATTTTTTTTTTTCTTTTTTAGTATAGTATTTTATTACTTTATTTATTGTTATTTTTATTTTAAATCTAATAGCATTTGATATAATTCATAATTCACAATTTTGCGAGGACTTCAATTGTTTCAGTTGTTGTTTGTTTAAGTAATTTATTTATCAATAAGTTTTTCTTTTTCTGTTTCTTTTTATTACATTATTTATAAATGTTTGTTTTTTTTTTTCTTTATAATTTTATCTATATAAACTGTTTGTATAACCTTTTACGTTTAGAAAATATGAGTATGTGTGTGTTTGTGTATGTGTGTGTGTGTGTGAGAGTTTTATGCTATTCTCTGTTTTTTTATTTTTAATAAAATAAAAACATTTACGACTTAATATTTTTCTTTCTTCATATTAATTTTTTATTATTAAATATTTAGGAACTTTAAACGTTATCATCAGCATTTTTATTTTCATTATTATTGTTTTTTTTTTTTTTTTGTTTATAAATTTTAAATTGCTATTTCTCAGTAATATTTATTTAATAATAGTTTATTTTATTCTTTTTGTTTTAAAATAAAAATTAGGAACTCTTGAATTACAATTTTAAAGCATTTAAAGTAATTTTGACACTTAAATAAAAAAACTAATCAACTGAAATTTCAAAATGTTTAAATTTGTACAATAGACCAAAAACATGCAAGAATTAATATAAAAAAAAACTAAAGTATAATTCTATAATGTTGAAGAAAAAACGAACAACATTTTTGTTAGACAAACGAATTCTCAAAATTTAGATTCAGAACAAGGATCAAGATTTGGTCAGGGTTAAAAAACAATAATATTATCAAAAATCTTGACATGTCTATTATTCAAATGACATCTGAGTAAAATAGTTGATAGGAATTTTATGAGGAATATTTTTGTTAGCGCATATTTTTTTGACTCTTTTCTGATGATAATTTAAAAAATATTAAATAATGTCTGACATAAAAATTTAACATTTACTCCAGTTGTGAAAAATGGAAAAAATTGCAAACTACTGCAGTGATCGGATCCTTGTATGTCATCACTGAAACTGTAGTTTTTGTTGGAAACAGTCGAATTCGAAATAATTGGTCTGCTCCATGATATAGAGTTATTAGAATGACAGCAAAAATTGAGGAGCAAAAAAATAAAGAAAACTCAAAACAGATTTTCCTTTTTGTTTAAGTTTTCGAAAGCTATTTATTAGAATCTACTATATTTAGAAAAAAAAAGTAAGGTTCTCTTGATTTTATGTTTTCAATATTTTAGCAATAAACATGGCATCGCGAACGCGATAAATAATGGAACTCGTTTTCGACTGCATCTAGAAAAATATCGATATCTTATGTATATAAGTTGTATATTATATAATGTTTGTTCCTTTTGTCTCATACAAAAAATTCCAAAAAATATTTTTTCTCGCAAAATTCAAGTTTGACAGCAATGACAGGTTAATTTCTAGGAACTCAACTCTAATAAGTCTACCTGGGTCATTGTATCATGGTCTGTTCCCGTACTTGTTAACAGTAACTTGTTCGAAACATTTAGTTACTTCTTACTATTTTCTGTTCCCGTACATCAAAAACTTGCAAAAGAGAGCGACAATGATAGAGTAAAACATTTCCCCTCCTTACGATAAATTGCAAGTTTCTGCTACACAAATCTCGTGTAATAAAAAGTCTGTGCGCTTACTTTCCTGGTAAAATAATGAAAAACGTCAAAAGTTGTGAAATTGAGAGAGAATTAATTCCAACCTAAAAAAGTAAACGAACGATTTTCTGGCCTCAAATAATGGCATTCAGTGAAACCCAGGTGGGCTAGGATGCAGATCCGCTGGACCTTTATATACCTGGGTATCACATACTGTCATTGTTTTCTTTGCGTAGTCGCAAAACCCATTACATTGGTACAGATGTAACATACCGATGCCAACCGGTTGTGAGTGTGGCCGATCCGGAGTTTGGCTCTATGTGGGTGGAGCTCAATGTCCGTTCGCACTTGCTACACTTCTGCTACGTATATTCTACGTCCGCATTTAGGGAGGGTCCTTCCACTTTCAACAAACTGGACTCTCTCTCTCTCTCTCTCTCTCTGATTCGATTACGCATATTTTGGGGTTGTTCACTGACAGTGAAATCATTGTTGCCGGCTATTTCAATGACCACAACCCGGCTTGGTTATGTCTTTCGGGCCAAACAACACTGTAAGGACAATATGTTGAGCTTTTTGCTTTCCTAGACCTTTTTCTGACTACTCATCATGAAAAATATGATGTGCGTGTCAATGCACCTCTTGGTAATTCGGACCACTCTACCATATCTGCTACTTTTTCATATTCTAACCTACATCAACCTCTTACCTCTATGCCTAAAGCTATCTCGCTCTCGATTTATGAAAGGCCAAATTGGGTAGCTTTAAACTATTTTTATAGCAACTTCAATTGAAAATTATGTTTCTCTGATAGAAATGTAAATGCTGCAGCTCTACTGGTGCAAGAAATTATTTAATTGGGTATGAGGTCTTTCATTCCCAATTAATCGTTTAATAAGACTTGCAGGATTTGCAGTCAGGTGCAAAGAGGAAGCCTTTCAAAATTGACGCTCTAATAAGAATGCTGATATAAAAAGATTTCGCATTAAGGCTAGGAATCACTGTAATGCACTTTTAAAATTGTTAAAAGAGTAAAGAACCACACGTCTTCGTCTATCCCAACTCTTTTGAAATATGACCAAATCTTTACTAACCCGGCTGATAAAGCGAACTGTTGGTTGGATTGTTTGCACTCCATAAGATTTATTTTCGAACAAGATCAGTTAAAAGGGTTCTCGCAAAACTCAATATCAAAAAACCCTCTGGTCCCGATGGCACACCACCAATTGCGCTTAACATGTGTGCTTCTACTTTGGCTCGGCCATTGCGTAACCTCTTCAACATCTCCTACAGGACAGGAGTATTTCCATCTTGTTGGAAGGTTGCGAATGTCCACCTAATATCCAAAACGGGTGATGTCACGTACCCTGCAAACTATTGACCCATTACGATAAGCTCTGCACTTTCCAAAGTCATGGAGAGTGTAATAAACTTCCCCATGATGAACTATCTGGAGCACAATGAATTACTCAGTGACTGTCAGTATGGTTTTTGTAGGGCCCGCTCTACTGGTGACTTAATGGCGTTATTGACAGAGAAGTGGAACCATTGTGTCCACTTTTTTGGTGAGATTGAGATTAATTGAGGTTGTCGCTCTGGACATTTCAAAGGCATTTGACCGGGTGTGGCATAAAGCACTCGTGGCAAAACTAATTGCTTATGTTGTCCGTAGTAGCTTAGCTCGATGGATCACGTGTTTCCTCAAGGACAGATCGATTTGTATCGTGATCGATGGTATTTCATCCAATAAACACGACATCGATGCAGGAGTAACGTAGGGCGCGGTCCTTTCACCAACTTTGTTCTTGGTTTTTATCAACGACCTTCTGTCGTACATAACCCAATTCATTCGTTTACGGACGACAGCAGCATTTGTCATTCTTATTCCTTCGAAAAACGCCCGGGCTCTTTGGAGATTGAGAGAAAGAGGCAAAACATGAATGACACACTTGATAACGACTTGAAAACTATCTCCGAGTGGGGTCTTGCTAATAGCGCCTATTGCTGTTTGTTAACCCACAAGCGAATGAATTGTCCCTTAGCACCCCTCAATCTGAACGGTGTGGATATTACAAAGTCAGCAGTTCTTGACGTTCTGGGCATATCGATCCAATCCGGTCTTCGATGGAATGATAATAAATTCGATGTGTTGAAAGAAGCAGTCAAGTGCCTAGATTTTTTAAAACGGAGCAAGAAATAATTCATTCCAGTTGACCTTCACACTATCTACACTTCATATATTAGGCTTAAAAAGCATTAAAATTCGCACATTTGCACTGGGGCTTCAAGATCTTATTTGGACCGAATTCAAAGACGTGCGATATATTTGATAGGGAATGAAAAGATTTCATCTTCTCTCAACTCTCTTGGACGAGCAACGATGCAATGTTGGCTCCCTGAGCCTTCTACAGCTATTACTACGGGATGTGTTCAAGGGAGATACGCAGCCTGATGCCATCAGCTCGTGTGTTTCCTAGATCTACAAGGGCAGCTCTACAAGCCCATCCTCATACAATTGCTGAACTTCGCATTTCAGGGATAATTCGTTCTTTGGTCTCACTGTAAGATTGTGGAATAATCTTCCTGCATCAGTGTTTCCTGAAAGTTTCGAGCTGGGCAAATTTAAAATAAATATTCACCGTCATTACTCCACCTTTCCACCCTCCTACTAAACTATCAGCTCTCTTCGAAATCAACACAATGATGAGCGTTGTTTTAGTTGAAAAAAAATCTTTTTACAACATGAAATTCTACTAGTAAAAACTTTTAAGAACTAGAGCGGAGAGCAATTGTAATTTGCCCTCTTTTACACAGTCCTCTCAGTAAGCGAGAGAATTTAGCGAATGCTTTTCAGGCATTTTCAAGTACAATTTTTTGAACTACCATATTTCCTTTACATTCGACTAGGCGAACAGACCTATGACGAACAGACATATCATATTATGACAACATTTGCGTTTTCATCACGTGTTGCTATGTTGCGGTCGTTGTCAATGTGCTTCGGCTATAAGGCATAAGATTCAAATTCATCATTTTCTTTATACCCTGATATTCTTATGCTGAAAGTGCTGAAAGTTGTTTAAAACATAATCAACCCTATCATGAAAAATTTTTTCCTCGGAATTGGAAAAGGGAGTTTTCATTTTTATAAGATAGCAAATTAATACATCCCATTTTTTATGATACTCATAAATGTTGACAGTTGATAAGCAAATCTACATTAAAAATTTTCAAAATTGAAAAATAGTTGATAAATTCCATGAGAACTATATAAAAGATTACATAAAGTGTAATAAAAAAAAACGATTTTCTGAGATGTCTGCACACTAATTTTGTGTATCCTGCCAATTAACTGTGGTACAGAAAATGTACAGTACAGAAATATAAACTGATATACAAGATATCGCTGAATTTTGAAATTATATTTTTGTGATGGAAAGCAATTGTTTAGTTTTTACAAACGAATTATATATACTTTTACTTTAATTCATTAACTAGTGCTTCTGTAGAAAGAATTTTTTTCTCAATCAAATTTAAATTAAATCTCTCTCTTGAGCAGATCTTGATCTGAGTCCCATTTTGGCTGCATTCAGCGCGATCATATTATGGTTGTGTCTAGAGTTCGTCGATAAAATTATGAAAGGAAACATGCAGTTCTATTGGTAGATTTTGAACAAAAGTAAAATCAGAAATAATAAATAAATTAATATAATTTGTAACTGTGTAATAAATAGTAGGACGCCAATAGTAGTTATCGATAAATACATACAGAGTATAAATGTAAATAAGTTGATTTTCTGAATAAATTTAGTATTGCACGGTTTTTTTCTGTCACTGCAGGCAGATAGACACTGTAAACAATTAAGGCCAAGCTTTTGTTGCAGAAAAAGTTATTTTTTTAATTTTTCCTTTTTTGTTTTTTTTTTGGGCCACACACTGTTTAAGCCACAACAATTGCTGGCTGGAATATAACGATGTAGTAATTTTTCACCATTTTTAAAGCATCTATTTAAAAAAAAAAAATATAAAAAGAAAATATAAAAACTAAAACATAGCAAATAGAACCAACAAGCAAACACAACAAAAAAAACATAAAGATTTATGCAACTTGCACGCATGCTTATGCAACACTTTCATAGTCAAGGTTTTTATGCTGGCGAATTTTTTAAGTGACTGCTGCGTTTTCGATATTTAGCGGTATTTAGCGATATTAATTTAATCAGTATTGAATGTTTTGACCTTGACCAAGTTTTGAAAGTCTTAAACGCTTAAGCACAATATGGTTTTGTGCGTATGCATGAGTTGCCTTATTATAGTAATTAGTATATGTATATATACGTAAATATATTTTGATCGTAAAAGTAAGTAATGGTAAAGTACGCCACTCTCAAAAATGATTTTTTTTTTTACATTGAAATATACTTAATTTACTAGTTTATGCTGTTTATGCTCAAATAGTTTGTGTATACTTTAATATACATCATAATAATATGTATGCATGTATGTATATGTGGTCGTATTACTATATGTAAGCATATATATGCATGTGTATACAATTGTGTGCACCTTACATGCACCATTCCTTTTTTATTTAAATTCTGAGTACTTCATACTTAAGTTTTGGGTTTTCACATTTAAATATACATGTTTAGCATAATATATATTTATTTATACATATATATATATATATATAAATAAATATATGTATATATATGTTTAGCAGGTTTTATTTTGGAAGTATAATACTATGACAATGGTTTGTTACTGCAAATAATGTTTTAATTATCAACTCAAGAAATGTGACTTACATGCCCGACTTAAGCTCATCATTCTTCTGAAATTAGCTAAGGTTTCAGTACGTCATTCGTCTGGATTCGAGAAATAATTAGACCGCTTAAGACCGCATTTAGGACTACATTTTAATATGATTTTTAACTTTTGACTACAAGCCGATGTTCGGTCGGTACATATCTGCAGCAAAATTTCCGTTTTAAGGCGTTCTAAAATAATTTTAAAACCATCATTCCCATACAATGTTAAGTTTGTATTCGAATTCTCTTTTGGAGCGCACCTTTAGCATAAAATCCGTTCAATTTGATAATTTCTATAATAACCCAGAAATTTTGGCAGAGTTATCAGCCACTTCAAAAGCTTTATTTGCATAATAAATTCAGTCCATATGCTTTATAGCGAATTCTCTGTAGTGTAATTCTTTACGTGTGCCTTAAAACTTTCGGAATGACCATAAAACGATACAAAGCTGATACCCTGTTATCAAGAAAACCAGGTTCAAGTAGGAAATGTGATCTAGCATACCCAGAGGCGGCTCAAAAAGTAAAGTGTATGTTTTTCAAGAAACCAGGCACATTTCGTAGGTGAAGCAGCGGCAAAAGAGGCCCAAATTTTGTCCAACCAAATTCTGTCCAAGAGGCACAAATTCTGTTCTGGAGTAAGTTAAGGAAAAAATTACCTCGTAGGTCAAAAGAAAAAGAAGAGGGCTCGAACTGTATCGCGAGTACCTGATCAAACTTGGAACTCATGGAACTCAAAATTAGGTTATAAACCAGAGAAGGGCACAATTTCCAAGCACACGTGTTTTGAAACAAAATGCTGCTTTTGCGACGTCGACACACGTTCACTATAAGCTACTTCGTGTTGCTTACGATCGTGTGCATTCGGCTGTTGCTTTGTTTTTATTTTGTAAGCAAATCAAGTCAGTTGCTTTTCAGCATTTGTTGACATAACATCTTCTATGCGCAAGTTTTTAAAATATATATAAAAAAATAGGTAAAATTGATTTTCATTTTTTTTTCTGCTTTATTTCGGCGCTTCTTGAAGTTTGAGCGAAAGTTAATAACTGAATTCTTATGAAAAGTATTTTCATGAAAAATATTTTTATAATTTTTTTTCCAAAATAGAAAATTGCTAGTATATATAAATATATATGTATATATATATATGTATATATATGAATATTTTTTAAGTTTGCGGTTTCTTTACTTTAGTTTTGTGTTAAAAAGCAAACAAATATTTTTTTTGTTTTTGTGAAAAACTAAGTTACTTTAGTTTAGGTTTTTGCTTTTTGTTTAATGCAATTTATGTATGTTTTATTAATAAATTGTGTTAAATCTCATTAATTCAATAAAATATATTTTTTTTTTTCAAAAGTCAGTCATTCAAAATTGTAAGAATATCAATATATTAAAGAAAAAAAAAAATTTTTAATTAAGGAACACGGTGCAGTTTTTGCTTGCGAGTTTTTAGAGTAAATTAAATAGTTTTCATGTGAGTTTCTTTTTAGTTTTTTTGTTTTTTGTATTTATAATTAAGATTGGCACCTATGATATTATGAAAGATTTGTTTCTCTTTTAATGTTATTGAAACATTTTTTTTTTCTTTTTGTATATACTATTTAAATAAAAACGTAAATTAACTTTTTATGAGTAGAAGTTTAATTGTATAGTTTAACTATATTGGTTTCATTATGCATGTAGATAGTTAATACATTCATAGATCTATGCAAATATAATTCATACTACATATATGTGCACAGATAGATAAATGTATTTTTATACATATATACTTATGTGTGTGTATATATATATATTTATATATATATATATATATATATGTATTGTATTAAAATACCTATTTATATATTGTTTT